>JAVJIF010030698.1:0-10298 GCA_038442645.1 Agave tequilana
CTGGACTTCATCCTCTTGATTCCTCTTGAATGAGTTGAGGTGCGCAATTGCCATCTTTAAGGTATTTGCTTAAATAAGAAAATTTACAAATGTTTAATTTTTATTTATGAAAATAATGTGTATATGCATACAAGTATATAATCACAAATACTAAACTATACATGTGGACATGTGATGAACAAGGCATGAAACAAAGATATAAAAGTTAACACAAGGCACATATACATCATGATAGAAAGGTAGTTCTATACAAGCACATATCAATAGAATACAAAAGCAAACTATCAATTCTATACATATGTATACATGTCAAAAAAAATCAAAATTGAACATGGCATATACAATCATGTTAGAGTTGCAAGTTTATACTAATCATGTATCAATGAAGCATAAAACTAAACTAGCAATCCTATAACAATTGTATATACAAAATTAAAAACTCTTAAATGGAGATGTTACCAATTTACGGGCAATCTCCAAAATTAGGTGCCTCCACGATAGCGATGCAATCTTGATGTGTTCTTTAAGCTTTGTTGCATCCACCACCCGGGCACCGTTTCCTCCTAAGTCTTGGAGGATGTAGATCCACCTATACCTGTTTCATTTGAAATCGGTGGCTCTTTTGGTACCCAAATCTTAGTGGGTCCTTTGGGATTAGATCCGGGGCGAACCCAAACAAATTTATTTTTAACATTGTTCTTAGCATAGCAAAACTTTTCTAAATGGCCTTTGCGGCCACAATGTGTGCAAATATAAATTCTACCATTATTATTATTACCATACAAGTATGCATGCTTGTGTGGGTGTACATGTTTCCGTGCATGTGTATGGTGTGCATGAGCATGGTGTGTATGTTTCCCTTGGGTTACTCCCTTAGGAAACTTAGAAACAAATTTCTTTAAATCAAAAGCACATTGTTTAAGAGTTGAGTCTAATACTTCAACCCGTTTTTGCATCTCATCAAAATCATTTTTACTACATGATGCAATGGGGTTTTCCCTTTACAAGCTAATTTATAATTTGCAAAATCACTTTTTATTTTCTCAAAAGAATTAGACAAATTATTTTTCTCCTTTTCAATAATATTAAGTTTATCTTTCAAGGACTCATTTTCCCTTTTTAACTTTTTATTATGAGATTGCGAAATCTCATATCTATGTTGTAATTCCTCAAAGAAGTGTGCAAGTTCATCCATAGTGAGATCATCATCATCAAGGTGTTATCAAATGTTACCTTAGAAGTGTCGTCTCCTTGTGCCATGAAGCACATGTTAGCGGCGTCGTGCTCCTCTTCGGATTCCGACTCCGTGTCATCCCATGTAGCGGCCAACGCTTTCTTCTTTCTTTGCCCATTCTTGGATGTGGTTGCTTGTAGAGCGGGGCAATCGGCAATTAGGTGACCGATCTTCTTGCAATGAAAGCAAGGACCGGGTTCATCTCTTTTCTTCTCGTACCTTCCTTGAGGCTTCCCTCTTCGGAAGTTACTTTGCCGTCCTTTCTTGTAGAACATCTTGCCCACCTTCCGGATGAGCATGGCGAAATCCTCATCGCAATCCTCCGATGAGTCATCCTCTTCGTGTATGGTAGGAGCGGCTTTGAAGGCAATGGTCTTCTTCTTTGGTGCCTCCCTTTCTTCTCTAACTTTCATCTCCATCTCATGTGTCTTGAGATTTCCGATGAAGCAGGAGAAGTCCATCTCCTCTTTGTCGTTGAGTTCCTTGAGAGTGGTCGCCTTGACTTCCCAAGCTTTGGGAAGAGCTCTAATCACCTTCCTTATCTTTTGATCATTATCAATCTTGTCGCCTAAGGAAGAAAGAGCATTAGTTATTTTTGTAAAACGTGTGAGCATGTCATCAATGCTCTCATTATCAAACATATAGAAATTCTCATATTGAGAACGTAGCAAGTCAACTTTGGCTCTCTTGACTTGAGACGTTCCCTCATGAGTCACAATGAGTATGTTCCAAACCTCAAATGCGGATTTACAATTTATTATGCGTGCAAGGTCATCTTCATTTAGGGCTTGGGTTAATGCATATTGTGCCCTAGCATTAGCCTCATAGTCTTTGGAAGTATCCTCGGACCATGTGCTCTCATCACTAGTTGGTTCAATGAAGTCTTTGGTAATGGCCCTAGCTACCCTAACACCTAAGGATTTCAAGAACAAGTTCATCTTGACTTTCCAAATGGGAAAGTTCAAGCCATCGAATTTTGGTGGGGATTTAATGCTAGAAAAGTCCATGGATGCCATGAATGCACAAGCAAGTAAAAATGCAACAAAATGTATATAGCCAAATATGGATCTCCCTAAGGTGGTTAGACCTAAGTTGTAGGGTAGGCTCTGATACCAATTGAAATCACCTAGAGGGGGGGTGAATAGGTGATGGCTATATGAATTATGGCAATTTTGCGGAATTAAAACTTTCACACACAAATAGCACAAATAAAGACTTGCAATAAATACAACAATTAAGGTGCAAGAATTAAAAGGAGTAGAGTTAGAGAAATTGATCAAACGCAAACGCAAGGATGTGTTTCCGAGGTTCGAGCCACGCTCTACGTCCCCGCCTTCACACTTGAAGGATTTGCACTACTATCGTTGATCCCACCGGATCGCCAATACAAGGACACACTTGTCCCTTACACTTGTGATGCCGCAACACCACCCGAAGCTCACTAGCTCCCTTGAGGCCGATGCCTCTACAACTTCACTCCAAGAAGAAATGAGTGATCACACTTGATCACTTTACAAAAGCTCACTTGCACAATCCTAGAACCAAATATGTAGATGTAAAGCTTGGGATTGTGGTGTGCAAAATCTAGAGAGAAGCTAGAGGAATAGGCTACAAGTTGGGTGTTGAGAATTTAGGCTTTGGAAAATCTTTTATGAAGGAAAGCTTTGAAAATCTTAGTAAAACTCTTATGAAATATTTTGCAATTGTTGTCTCATCAATATGAGGTGACCCTCTATTTATAGGGGTCAAAAACAGCCTCAAAAACTCGTTGGAGACAAATCCCAAAAAGAAAAACAGTCAGAAAAACTAGCTGTTGGACCTGTCAGAACTTTTGACAGAGTCCGGTCGACCGGTCGGTCGACCGCCAACGGTCAAAAATATGACCGTTGGGGCTCACCGGTCGACCGGTCCGGTCGACCGAAAACTCCCGTAAACGTAAATGAACTTCGGTCGACCGGGTCGGTCGACTGATATAGACGTGCACAGTATTGTGCACATCGGTCGACCGGGCCGGTCGACCGGTCACTGTAAGTTCTGAAAAAAACAGAACTTCCAGAACCAGAAAATCTTGGTTTTGGTTTTGGGTTTTGGGTAAGATTTTGGAACTTGTAAAAACATGAAGTATAAGCATGTGTCATACTTTCAAACATGTTAAAAGTAGTTTGATAAAATTCTTTTGAACACAAACTTGTTTTTCAATGAAAATGTTTTTCCAAAAACTATTGTTTTTCTAAAACGCGTATTTTCAAATATGTTCTCTTTTAAAAACTAAGTTAGAAATGGAATTGAAAAATCTTTTTGAAGCTTAACTGAAATGTGTGTGTGTGATGATCCCATAGCTCTACTTCTAATATCTAGTTTTGACAAAATGTCTAAAATAAAAATACAATTACAAATTTTGTTTTTCTTTGTCGTTTTGATCTTGTCTTGATCTTCACTTCATCATCTTGATCCCAAAGCATCCTAGTTGTGCGTAGCTTGGGAATCTTCATTTTAGCGGCGTCCAAACTTGTGAGTCTTTTAGCGGAGCCGTCAAAAACAACCTGTTAAATAACCTGAAATATTCTGAAATAAAACATGTTAAATACATAACTAAATATGTTTTGTTATCATCAAAATAACTGAGATAATGGCCTTTGGGCCAACAATCTCCCCCTTTTTGATGATGGCAAAACATATGTAGTTATCACAAAATATTTTGGGTAGAGACTTCAAGTGAAGCTCCCCCTCAACACAAGCATATCATAAATGACAAAAATCGTATGTGGGCATAGTATATAAAAATGATAAACACATATTTCCATGTCAACAAGTACTCATAACATAGGACAAATACTCATGTCATATATCAAGATAGAACATGGATACATATAAAGAAATACGTCCACAAAGCATACATGTAGAAATCCAAATACATGTCCAAAACACAAATAAATACTGCATGTCCACAAATACTACATGTCCAAAACACACAAATATCCAAACACATAAAGTACTACAACACAAAATATCACAAATATCTCTCTCAAGATAACTCTCTCAAAATAACTCTCCCCCTTTTTGACATCATCAAAAGGGGAGGTCACTCATCATCATCTCCAGCTTCCTCATCAGCCGTCTGCTCTTCGTCACCAGCGTCTTCGCCTGAAGAAATGACCTCATCTGGGTCAATGCCATCGACTCTGGTCCGCGGTGGTGGAACTGAAGCACGAGCTCTGGGAGGGAATGGAGGACCGGTAGACAGAAGACGACAAGCAGTCGCAGTACGATCAGGAACGGTCATGGAAAACTGTGCAAAGAGAGCCTGAAACTGGACATCCACGAATCTCATGGAGTCAGCAAAGTATGACATGTCGTTCCTGACCTCTGCCCGAAAAGCAGCTTCCTGAACGTCACGAGCATCCATCTCCGCACGAACCCAGGCCTGGTGCGCCTCGATCTGAGTGCGGACCTCCGAAGAGAGAAGTGCCAGAACCTCTGGAGAAAAGACAGGAGCTGAAGCAGAAGAAGATCCTGGTGCAGATGATGAGCCAGGACCAGCAGGAGGAAGATGTGGTTGCACAGGGGCGTGTCTACGCAGCTGCGCTTCCATCATCTTCAGGACAACTCCATTGATGTTTGTCAGGGGGCTTGAAGGAGTTTCGGCAGAAAGATCAAAGTCAAGAGCTCGAAGAAGATGGGTAATAAGCATGCCGTAGGGCAAACTTCTACCCGCAGTACGGATCTGATCAGAGCCCATATGATAAGTTATGACTCTAGGAAAATTCACCTTAATGCCTTTAAGAAGACAATAGATGATCAAAGGGACACAACCCCTAGCATGGCTATACTCACCATGTTTGGGGACAATGTTGTAAAAGATAATCTTGGCAAGGACTTGAGATTGAAGTGTGTACTTACTCACTACCTCATTTAACCAACCCGGGATTGTCATTCCCGTGGATCAGAGTAGAGGCGGTGAGTGAAGACTCACCCTTAGGAAATTCAAAGTCATGTAAATCATGAAAATACACATCTGCTCCGCCAGTGGAGATGCAGAATCCTAGCAAACCGACCGATAGAGAGGTCGATTTCCCTACCTAGAACTCTAGATGTGATCCGGTTACCATCAAATTCATAGTTGGCATAGAAGTAAGAACAAGGGAAGTGTATACTTGTTCCTTAATGGTCAAGAACTCACTAGATTATTATTTTGCAGGATTTGAGGGATATCTAGGTGTTCAAAATCCTGAATGGTAACAAATCTCCCTGAATTGATATTTCTAGTGGAGAGGTGGGAGTATCTATCTTCAGCTAGATCATTTCTAAAGGGCCGTACGGGTCTAGGACCCTGAGATGAGGGTTGGGCAATACCCTTCCCCTTCTCAGTTCGTGATCTCTTAGGCATGATGAATAAAAATTTGATTTTTAGGTGAAATCAAGATTATGGCACGATCTAGAAGCTAAGCAACCTAAAATAGTGACAAAGGAATAGAGATATCTAAGCTAGAAGTGAAGATTCACAATAAAAATTCGATTTTTACCTTGATGAAAATTCTGAAACCCTAACTGAAAAATCCTGAAATTCTCCGTATCCGGTGGTTGGAAGTTGTTGAAATCGAAGATCTGAAGGTGGAATGAAGGATTTGAGATGGGTTTTAAAAGATTTGGATTTGGTTGAAGGATTGGAGAGAAATCAAATATGGGGAAATTTTGGGTTTTCGGTCGCTGAGTGAAATGAGAGAGAGAGAGAGAAAATGAAATTATATAGCAGATTTGGGCAAAAACACGACGATTGGTCGACCGGTCCGGTCGACCGAATCCAACCGAGAGCTCTGTAAATGATATCGGTCGACCGGGTCAGTCGACCGAAATATCCTGAGACCACAGCAGGCCAGCATCGGTCGACCGGAATTCTGGTCGGTCGACCGGTAGCACAGAAAAAAATAAAAATTTTTCTCTCAGGCAGAGTCGGTCGACCGGAGATTTAGGGGTCGGTCGACCGGCTTTGCCTGAAAAACAGCTAACAGCAAATAGCCCAAAAAAAATTAAGTAATTTTGTAATCTAAAACAGGTATTATATATTAAGCATATAGGAACACACCAACAGTTTTTAAATCTTCATTAAGTCTTTACAAACATCAAAATACAAGCAATCCAATTTTAATTTTATTTTCATATTTAAACAAAGATTTTAAAGATGTTGAAGCCGAATACCCAGTGACGGGTTCTGAACTTCATCCTCTTGATTCCTCTTGAATGAGTTGAGGTGCGCAATTGCCATCTTTAAGGTATTTGCTTAAATAAGAAAATTTACAAATGTTTAATTTTATTTATGAAAATAATGTGTATATGCATACAAGTATATAATCACAAATACTAACTATACATGTGGACATGTGATGAACAAGGCATGAAACAAAGATATAAAAGTTAACACAAGGCACATATACATCATGATAGAAAGGTAGTTCTATACAAGCACATATCAATAGAATACAAAAGCAAACTATCAATTCTATACATATGTATACATGTCAAAAAAATCAAAATTGAACATGGCATATACAATCATGTTAGAGTTGCAAGTTTATACTAATCATGTATCAATGAAGCATAAAACTAAACTAGCAATCCTATAACAATTGTATATACAAAATTAAAAACTCTTAAATGGAGATGTTACCAATTTACGGGCAATCTCCAAAATTAGGTGCCTCCACGATAGCGATGCAATCTTGATGTGTTCTTTAAGCTTTGTTGCATCCACCACCCGGGCACCGTTTCCTCCTAAGTCTTGGAGGATGTAGATCCACCTATACCTGTTTCATTTGAAATCGGTGGCTCTTTTGGTACCCAAATCTTAGTGGGTCCTTTGGGGTTAGATCCGGGGCGAACCCAAACAAATTTATTTTAACATTGTTCTTAGCATAGCAAAACTTTTCTAAATGGCCTTTGCGGCCATAATGTGTGCAAATATAAATTCTACCATTATTATTATTACCATACAAGTATGCATGCTTGTGTGGGTGTACATGTTTCCGTGCATGTGTATGGTGTGCATGAGCATGGTGTGTATGTTTCCCTTGGGTTACTCCCTTAGGAAACTTAGAAACAAATTTCTTTAAATCAAAAGCACATTGTTTAAGAGTTGAGTCTAATACTTCAACCCGTTTTTGCATCTCATCAAAATCATTTTTACTACATGATGCAATGGGGGTTTTTCCTTTACAAGCTAATTTATAATTTGCAAAATCACTTTTTATTTTCTCAAAAGAATTAGACAAATTATTTTTCTCCTTTTCAATAATATTAAGTTTATCTTTCAAGGACTCATTTTCCCTTTTTAACTTTTTATTATGAGATTGCGAAATCTCATATCTATGTTGTAATTCCTCAAAGAAGTGTGCAAGTTCATCCATAGTGAGATCATCATCATCAAGGGTGTTATCAAATGTTACCTTAGAAGTGTCGTCTCCTTGTGCCATGAAGCACATGTTAGCGGCGTCGTGCTCCTCTTCGGATTCCGACTCCGTGTCATCCCATGTAGCGGCCAACGCTTTCTTCTTTCTTTGCCCATTCTTGGATGTGGTTGCTTGTAGAGCGGGGCAATCGGCAATTAGGTGACCGATCTTCTTGCAATGAAAGCAAGGACCGGGTTCATCTCTTTTCTTCTCGTACCTTCCTTGAGGCTTCCCTCTTCGGAAGTTACTTTGCCGTCCTTTCTTGTAGAACATCTTGCCCACCTTCCGGATGAGCATGGCGAAATCCTCATCGCAATCCTCCGATGAGTCATCCTCTTCGTGTATGGTAGGAGCGGCTTTGAAGGCAATGGTCTTCTTCTTTGGTGCCTCCCTTTCTTCTCTAACTTTCATCTCCATCTCATGTGTCTTGAGATTTCCGATGAAGCAGGAGAAGTCCATCTCCTCTTTGTCGTTGAGTTCCTTGAGAGTGGTCGCCTTGACTTCCCAAGCTTTGGGAAGAGCTCTAATCACCTTCCTTATCTTTTGATCATTATCAATCTTGTCGCCTAAGGAAGAAAGAGCATTAGTTATTTTTGTAAAACGGGTGAGCATGTCATCAATGCTCTCATTATCAAACATATAGAAATTCTCATATTGAGAACGTAGCAAGTCAACTTTGGCTCTCTTGACTTGAGACGTTCCCTCATGAGTCACAATGAGTATGTTCCAAACCTCAAATGCGGATTTACAATTTATTATGCGTGCAAGGTCATCTTCATTTAGGGCTTGGGTTAATGCATATTGTGCCCTAGCATTAGCCTCATAGTCTTTGGAAGTATCCTCGGACCATGTGCTCTCATCACTAGTTGGTTCAATGAAGTCTTTGGTAATGGCCCTAGCTACCCTAACACCTAAGGATTTCAAGAACAAGTTCATCTTGACTTTCCAAATGGGAAAGTTCAAGCCATCGAATTTTGGTGGGGATTTAATGCTAGAAAAGTCCATGGATGCCATGAATGCACAAGCAAGTAAAAATGCAACAAAATGTATATAGCCAAATATGGATCTCCCTAAGGTGGTTAGACCTAAGTTGTAGGGTTAGGCTCTGATACCAATTGAAATCACCTAGAGGGGGGGTGAATAGGTGATGGCTATATGAATTATGGCAATTTTGCGGAATTAAAACTTTCACACACAAATAGCACAAATAAAGACTTGCAATAAATACAACAATTAAGGTGCAAGAATTGAAAGGAGTAGAGTTAGAGAAAATTGATCAAACGCAAACGCAAGGATGTGTTTCCGAGGTTCGAGCCACGCTCTACGTCCCCGCCTTCACACTTGAAGGATTTGCACTACTATCGTTGATCCCACCGGATCGCCAATACAAGGACACACTTGTCCCTTACACTTGTGATGCCGCAACACCACCCGAAGCTCACTAGCTCCCTTGAGGCCGATGCCTCTACAACTTCACTCCAAGAAGAAATGAGTGATCACACTTGATCACTTTACAAAAGCTCACTTGCACAATCCTAGAACCAAATATGTAGATGTAAAGCTTGGGATTGTGGTGTGCAAAATCTAGAGAGAAGCTAGAGGAATAGGCTACAAGTTGGGTGTTGGGAATTTAGGCTTTGGAAAATCTTTTATGAAGGAAAGCTTTGAAAATCTTTGTAAAACTCTTATGAAATATTTTGCAATTGTTGTCTCATCAATATGAGGTGACCCTCTATTTATAGGGGTCAAAAACAGCCTCAAAAACTCGTTGGAGACAAATCCCAAAAAGAAAAACAGTCAGAAAAACTAGCTGTTGGACCTGTCAGAACTTTTGACAGAGTCCGGTCGACCGGGTCGGTCGACCGCCAACGGTCAAAAATATGACCGTTGGGGCTCACCGGTCGACCGGTCCGGTCGACCGAAAACTCCCGTAAACGTAAATGAACTTCGGTCGACCGGGTCGGTCGACTGATATAGACGTGCACAGTATTGTGCACATCGGTCGACCGGGCCGGTCGACCGGTCACTGTAAGTTCTGAAAAAAACAGAACTTCCAGAACCAGAAAATCTTGGTTTTGATTTTGGGTTTTGGGTAAGATTTTGGAACTTGTAAAAACATGAAGTATAAGCATGTGTCATACTTCAAACATGTTAAAAGTAGTTTGATAAAATTCTTTTGAACACAAACTTGTTTTTCAATGAAAATGTTTTTCCAAAAACTATTGTTTTTCTAAAACGCGTATTTTCAAATATGTTCTCTTTTAAAAACTAAGTTAGAAATGGAATTGAAAAATCTTTTTGAAGCTTAACTGAAATGTGTGTGTGTGATGATCCCATAGCTCTACTTCTAATATCTAGTTTTGACAAAATGTCTAAAATAAAAATACAATTACAAATTTTGTTTTTCTTTGTCGTTTTGATCTTGTCTTGATCTTCACTTCATCATCTTGATCCCAAAGCATCCTAGTTGTGCGTAGCTTGGGAATCTTCATTTTAGCGGCGTCCAAACTTGTGAGTCTTTTAGCGGAGCCGTCAAAAACAACCTGTTAAATAACCTGAAATATTCTGAAATAAAACATGTTAAATACATAACTAAATATGTTTTGTTATCATCAAAATAA
>JAVJIF010030699.1:0-59505 GCA_038442645.1 Agave tequilana
TGAATGAGTTGAGGTGCGCAATTGCCATCTTTAAGGTATTTGCTTAAATAAGAAAATTTACAAATGTTTAATTTTTATTTATGAAAATAATGTGTATATGCATACAAGTATATAATCACAAATACTAAACTATACATGTGGACATGTGATGAACAAGGCATGAACAAAGATATAAAAGTTAACACAAGGCACATATACATCATGATAGAAAGGTAGTTCTATACAAGCACATATCAATAGAATACAAAAGCAAACTATCATTCTATACATATGTATACATGTCAAAAAAATCAAAATTGAACATGGCATATACAATCATGTTAGAGTTGCAAGTTTATACTAATCATGTATCAATGAAGCATAAAACTAAACTAGCAATCCTATAACAATTGTATATACAAAATTAAAAACTCTAAATGGAGATGTTACCAATTTACGGGCAATCTCCAAAATTAGGTGCCTCCACGATAGCGATGCAATCTTGATGTGTTCTTTAAGCTTTGTTGCATCCACCACCCGGGCACCGTTTCCTCCTAAGTCTTGGAGGATGTAGATCCACCTATACCTGTTTCATTTGAAATCGGTGGCTCTTTTGGTACCCAAATCTTAGTGGGTCCTTTGGATTAGATCCGGGGCGAACCCAAACAAATTTATTTTAACATTGTTCTTAGCATAGCAAAACTTTTCTAAATGGCCTTTGCGGCCACAATGTGTGCAAATATAAATTCTACCATTATTATTATTACCATACAAGTATGCATGCTTGTGTGGGTGTACATGTTTCCGTGCATGTGTATGGTGTGCATGAGCATGGTGTGTATGTTTCCCTTGGGTTACTCCCTTAGGAAACTTAGAAACAAATTTCTTTAAATCAAAAGCACATTGTTTAAGAGTTGAGTCTAATACTTCAACCCGTTTTTGCATCTCATCAAAATCATTTTTACTACATGATGCAATGGGGGTTTTCCCTTTACAAGCTAATTTATAATTGCAAAATCACTTTTTATTTTCTCAAAAGAATTAGACAAATTATTTTTCTCCTTTTCAATAATATTAAGTTTATCTTTCAAGGACTCATTTTCCTTTTTAACTTTTTATTATGAGATTGCGAAATCTCATATCTATGTTGTAATTCCAAAGAAGTGTGCAAGTTCATCCATAGTGAGATCATCATCATCAAGGGTGATCAAATGTTACCTTAGAAGTGTCGTTCTTGTGCCATGAAGCACATGTTAGCGGCGTCGTGCTCCTCTTCGGATTCCGACTCCGTGGTCATCCATGTAGCGGCCAACGCTTTCTTCTTTCTTTGCCCATTCTTGGATGTGGTTGCTTGTAGAGCGGGGCAATCGGCAATTAGGTGACCGATCTTCTTGCAATGAAAGCAAGGACCGGGTTCATCTCTTTTCTTCTCGTACCTTCCTTGAGGCTTCCCTCTTCGGAAGTTACTTTGCCGTCCTTTTGTAGAACATCTTGCCCACCTTCCGGATGAGCATGGCGAAATCCTCATCGCAATCCTCCGATGAGTCATCCTCTTCGTGTATGGTAGGAGCGGCTTTGAAGGCAATGGTCTTCTTCTTTGGTGCCTCCCTTTCTTCTCTAACTTTCATCTCCATCTCATGTGTCTTGAGATTTCCGATGAAGCAGGAGAAGTCCATCTCCTCTTTGTCGTTGAGTTCCTTGAGAGTGGTCGCCTTGACTTCCCAAGCTTGGGAAGAGCTCTAATCACCTTCCTTATCTTTTGATCATTATCAATCTTGTCGCCTAAGGAAGAAAGAGCATTAGTTATTTTTGTAAAACGGCGTGAGCATGTCATCAATGCTCTCATTATCAAACATATAGAAATTCTCATATTGAGAACGTAGAAGTCAACTTTGGCTCTCTTGACTTGAGACGTTCCTCATGAGTCACAATGAGTATGTTCCAAACCTCAAATGCGGATTTACAATTTATTATGCGTGCAAGGTCATCTCATTTAGGGCTTGGGTTAATGCATATTGTGCCCTAGCATTAGCCTCATAGTCTTTGGAAGTATCCTCGGACCATGTGCTCTCATCACTAGTTGGTTCAATGAAGTCTTTGGTAATGGCCCTAGCTACCCTAACACCTAAGGATTTCAAGAACAAGTTCATCTTGACTTTCCAAATGGGAAAGTTCAAGCCATCGAATTTTGGTGGGGATTTAATGCTAGAAAAGTCCATGGATGCCATGAATGCACAAGCAAGTAAAAATGCAACAAAATGTATATAGCCAAATATGGATCTCCCTAAGGTGGTTAGACCTAAGTTGTAGGGTTAGGCTCTGATACCAATTGAAATCACCTAGAGGGGGGGTGAATAGGTGATGGCTATATGAATTATGGCAATTTTGCGGAATTAAAACTTTCACACACAAATAGCACAAATAAAGACTTGCAATAAATACAACAATTAAGGTGCAAGAATTAAAAGGAGTAGAGTTAGAGAAATTGATCAAACGCAAACGCAAGGATGTGTTTCCGAGGTTCGAGCCACGCTCTACGTCCCCGCCTTCACACTTGAAGGATTTGCACTACTATCGTTGATCCCACCGGATCGCCAATACAAGGACACACTTGTCCCTTACACTTGTGATGCCGCAACACCACCCGAAGCTCACTAGCTCCCTTGAGGCCGATGCCTCTACAACTTCACTCCAAGAAGAAATGAGTGATCACACTTGATCACTTTACAAAAGCTCACTTGCACAATCCTAGAACCAAATATGTAGATGTAAAGCTTGGGATTGTGGTGTGCAAAATCTAGAGAGAAGCTAGAGGAATAGGCTACAAGTTGGGTGTTGAGAATTTAGGCTTTGGAAAATCTTTTATGAAGGAAAGCTTTGAAAATCTTAGTAAAACTCTTATGAAATATTTTGCAATTGTTGTCTCATCAATATGAGGTGACCCTCTATTTATAGGGGTCAAAAACAGCCTCAAAAACTCGTTGGAGACAAATCCCAAAAGAAAAACAGTCAGAAAAACTAGCTGTTGGACCTGTCAGAACTTTTGACAGAGTCCGGTCGACCGGGTCGGTCGACCGCCAACGGTCAAAAAATATGACCGTTGGGGCTCACCGGTCGACCGGTCCGGTCGACCGAAAACTCCGTAAACGTAAATGAACTTCGGTCGACCGGGTCGGTCGACTGATATAGACGTGCACAGTATTGTGCACATCGGTCGACCGGGCCGGTCGACCGGTCACTGTAAGTTCTGAAAAAAACAGAACTTCCAGAACCAGAAAATCTTGGTTTTGGTTTTGGGTTTTGGGTAAGATTTTGGAACTTGTAAAAACATGAAGTATAAGCATGTGTCATACTTCAAACATGTTAAAAGTAGTTTGATAAAATTCTTTTGAACACAAACTTGTTTTTCAATGAAAATGTTTTTCCAAAAACTATTGTTTTCTAAAACGCGTATTTTCAAATATGTTCTCTTTTAAAAACTAAGTTAGAAATGGAATTGAAAAAAATCTTTTTGAAGCTTAACTGAAATGTGTGTGTGTGATGATCCCATAGCTCTACTTCTAATATCTAGTTTTGACAAAATGTCTAAAATAAAAATACAATTACAAATTTTGTTTTTCTTTGTCGTTTTGATCTTGTCTTGATCTTCACTTCATCATCTTGATCCCAAAGCATCCTAGTTGTGCGTAGCTTGGGAATCTTCATTTTAGCGGCGTCCAAACTTGTGAGTCTTTTAGCGGAGCCGTCAAAAACAACCTGTTAAATAACCTGAAATATTCTGAAATAAAACATGTTAAATACATAACTAAATATGTTTTGTTATCATCAAAATAACTGAGATAATGGCCTTTGGGCCAACAATCTCCCCTTTTTGATGATGGCAAAACATATGTAGTTATCACAAATATTTTGGGTAGAGACTTCAAGTGAAGCTCCCCCTCAACACAAGCATATCATAAATGACAAAAATCGTATGTGGGCATAGTATATAAAAATGATAAACACATATTTCCATGTCAACAAGTACTCATAACATAGGACAAATACTCATGTCATATATCAAGATAGAACATGGATACATATAAAGAAATACGTCCACAAAGCATACATGTAGAAATCCAAATACATGTCCAAAACACAAATAAATACTGCATGTCCACAAATACTACATGTCCAAAAACACACAAATATCCAAACACATAAAGTACTACAACACAAAATATCACAAATATCTCTCTCAAGATAACTCTCTCAAAATAACTCTCCCCCTTTTTGACATCATCAAAAAGGGGAGGTCACTCATCATCATCTCCAGCTTCCTCATCAGCCGTCTGCTCTTCGTCACCAGCGTCTTCGCCTGAAGAAATGACCTCATCTGGGTCAATGCCATCGACTCTGGTCCGCGGTGGTGGAACTGAAGCACGAGCTCTGGGAGGGAATGGAGGACCGGTAGACAGAAGACGACAAGCAGTCGCAGTACGATCAGGAACGGTCATGGAAAACTGTGCAAAGAGAGCCTGAAAACTGGACATCCACGAATCTCATGGAGTCAGCAAAGTATGACATGTCGTTCCTGACCTCTGCCCGAAAAGCAGCTTCCTGAACGTCACGAGCATCCATCTCCGCACGAACCCAGGCCTGGTGCGCCTCGATCTGAGTGCGGACCTCCGAAGAGAGAAGTGCCAGAACCTCTGGAGAAAAGACAGGAGCTGAAGCAGAAGAAGATCCTGGTGCAGATGATGAGCCAGGACCAGCAGGAGGAAGATGTGGTTGCACAGGGGCGTGTCTACGCAGCTGCGCTTCCATCATCTTCAGGACAACTCCATTGATGTTTGTCAGGGGGCTTGAAGGAGTTTCGGCAGAAAGATCAAAGTCAAGAGCTCGAAGAAGATGGGTAATAAGCATGCCGTAGGGCAAACTTCTACCCGCAGTACGGATCTGATCAGAGCCCATATGATAAGTTATGACTCTAGGAAAATTCACCTTAATGCCTTTAAGAAGACAATAGATGATCAAGGGACACAACCCCTAGCATGGCTATACTCACCATGTTTGGGGACAATGTTGTAAAAGATAATCTTGGCAAGGACTTGAGATTGAAGTGTGTACTTACTCACTACCTCATTCTAACCAACCCGGGATTGTCATTCCCGTGGATCAGAGTAGAGGCGGTGAGTGAAGACTCACCCTTAGGAAATTCAAAGTCATGTAAATCATGAAAATACACATCTGCTCCGCCAGTGGAGAGATGCAGAATCCTAGCAAACCGACCGATAGAGAGGTCGATTTCCCTACCTAGAACTCTAGATGTGATCCGGTTACCATCAAATTCATAGTTGGCATAGAAGTAAGGAACAAGGGAAGTGTATACTTGTTCCTTAATGGTCAAGAACTCAACTAGATTATTATTTTGCAGGATTGAGGGATATCTAGGTGTTCAAAATCCTGAATGGTAACAAATCTCCCTGAATTGATATTTCTAGTGGAGAGGTGGAGTATCTATCTTCAGCTAGATCATTTCTAAAGGGCCGTACGGGTCTAGGACCCTGAGATGAGGGTTGGGCAATACCCTTCCCCTTCTCAGTTCGTGATCTCTTAGGCATGATGAATAATTTGATTTTTAGGTGAAATCAAGATTATGGCACGATCTAGAAGCTAAGCAACCTAAAATAGTGACAAAGGAATAGAGATATCTAAGCTAGAAGTGAAGATTCACAATAAAAATTCGATTTTTACCTTGATGAAAATTCTGAAACCCTAACTGAAAAATCCTGAAATTCTCCGTATCCGGTGGTTGGAAGTTGTTGAAATCGAAGATCTGAAGGTGGAATGAAGGATTTGAGATGGGTTTTAAAAAGATTTGGATTTGGTTGAAGGATTGGAGAGAAATCAAATATGGGGAAATTTTGGGGTTTTCGGTCGCTGAGTGAAATGAGAGAGAGAGAGAGAAAATGAAATTATAGCAGATTTGGGCAAAAACACGACGATTGGTCGACCGGTTCCGGTCGACCGAATCCAACCGAGAGCTCTGTAAATGATATCGGTCGACCGGGTCAGTCGACCGAAATATCCTGAGACCACAGCAGGCCAGCATCGGTCGACCGGAATTCTGGTCGGTCGACCGGTAGCACAGAAAAAAATAAAAAATTTTCTCTCAGGCAGAGTCGGTCGACCGGAGATTTAGGGGTCGGTCGACCGGCTTTGCCTGAAAAAACAGCTAACAGCAAATAGCCAAAAAAAATTAAGTAATTTTGTAATCTAAAACAGGTATTATATATTAAGCATATAGGAACACACCAACAGTTTTTAAATCTTCATTAAGTCTTTACAAACATCAAAATACAAGCAATCCAATTTTAATTTTATTTTCATATTTAAACAAAGATTTAAAGATGTTGAAGCCGAATACCCAGTGACGGGTTCTGAACTTCATCCTCTTGATTCTCTTGAATGAGTTGAGGTGCGCAATTGCCATCTTTAAGGTATTTGCTTAAATAAGAAAATTTACAAATGTTTAATTTTTATTTATGAAAAATAATGTGTATATGCATACAAGTATATAATCACAAATACTAAACTATACATGTGGACATGTGATGAACAAGGCATGAAACAAAGATATAAAAGTTAACACAAGGCACATATACATCATGATAGAAAGGTAGTCTATACAAGCACATATCAATAGAATACAAAAGCAAACTATCAATTCTATACATATGTATACATGTCAAAAAAATCAAAATTGAACATGGCATATACAATCATGTTAGAGTTGCAAGTTTATACTAATCATGTATCAATGAAGCATAAAACTAAACTAGCAATCCTATAACAATTGTATATACAAAATTAAAAACTCTTAAATGGAGATGTTACCAATTTACGGGCAATCTCCAAAATTAGGTGCCTCCACGATAGCGATGCAATCTTGATGTGTTCTTTAAGCTTTGTTGCATCCACCACCCGGGCACCGTTTCCTCCTAAGTCTTGGAGGATGTAGATCCACCTATACCTGTTTCATTTGAAATCGTGGCTCTTTTGGTACCCAAATCTTAGTGGGTCCTTTGGGGTTAGATCCGGGGCGAACCCAAACAAATTTATTTTTAACATTGTTCTTAGCATAGCAAAACTTTTCTAAATGGCCTTTGCGGCCATAATGTGTGCAAATATAAATTCTACCATTATTATTATTACCATACAAGTATGCATGCTTGTGTGGGTGTACATGTTTCCGTGCATGTGTATGGTGTGCATGAGCATGGTGTGTATGTTTCCCTTGGGTTACTCCCTTAGGAAACTTAGAAACAAATTTCTTTAAATCAAAAGCACATTGTTTAAGAGTTGAGTCTAATACTTCAAACCGTTTTTGCATCTCATCAAAATCATTTTTACTACATGATGCAATGGGGGTTTTCCCTTACAAGCTAATTTATAATTTGCAAAATCACTTTTTATTTTCTCAAAAGAATTAGACAAATTATTTTTCTCCTTTTCAATAATATTAAGTTTATCTTTCAAGGACTCATTTTCCCTTTTTAACTTTTTATTATGAGATTGCGAAATCTCATATCTATGTTGTAATTCCTCAAAGAAGTGTGCAAGTTCATCCATAGTGAGATCATCATCATCAAGGGTGTTATCAAATGTTACCTTAGAAGTGTCGTCTCCTTGTGCCATGAAGCACATGTTAGCGGCGTCGTGCTCCTCTTCGGATTCCGACTCCGTGTCATCCCATGTAGCGGCCAACGCTTTCTTCTTTCTTTGCCCATTCTTGGATGTGGTTGCTTGTAGAGCGGGGCAATCGGCAATTAGGTGACCGATCTTCTTGCAATGAAAGCAAGGACCGGGTTCATCTCTTTTCTTCTCGTACCTTCCTTGAGGCTTCCCTCTTCGGAAGTTACTTTGCCGTCCTTTCTTGTAGAACATCTTGCCCACCTTCCGGATGAGCATGGCGAAATCCTCATCGCAATCCTCCGATGAGTCATCCTCTTCGTGTATGGTAGGAGCGGCTTTGAAGGCAATGGTCTTCTTCTTTGGTGCCTCCCTTTCTTCTCTAACTTTCATCTCCATCTCATGTGTCTTGAGATTTCCGATGAAGCAGGAGAAGTCCATCTCCTCTTTGTCGTTGAGTTCCTTGAGAGTGGTCGCCTTGACTTCCCAAGCTTTGGGAAGAGCTCTAATCACCTTCCTTATCTTTTGATCATTATCAATCTTGTCGCCTAAGGAAGAAAGAGCATTAGTTTTTTTGTAAAACGGGTGAGCATGTCATCAATGCTCTCATTATCAAACATATAGAAATTCTCATATTGAGAACGTAGCAAGTCAACTTTGGCTCTCTTGACTTGAGACGTTCCCTCATGAGTCACAATGAGTATGTTCCAAACCTCAAATGCGGATTTACAATTTATTATGCGTGCAAGGTCATCTTCATTTAGGGCTTGGGTTAATGCATATTGTGCCCTAGCATTAGCCTCATAGTCTTTGGAAGTATCCTCGGACCATGTGCTCTCATCACTAGTTGGTTCAATGAAGTCTTTGGTAATGGCCCTAGCTACCCTAACACCTAGGATTTCAAGAACAAGTTCATCTTGACTTTCCAAATGGGAAAGTTCAAGCCATCGAATTTTGGTGGGGATTTAATGCTAGAAAAGTCCATGGATGCCATGAATGCACAAGCAAGTAAAAATGCAACAAAATGTATATAGCCAAATATGGATCTCCCTAAGGTGGTTAGACCTAAGTTGTAGGGTTAGGCTCTGATACCAATTGAAATCACCTAGAGGGGGGGGTGAATAGGTGATGGCTATATGAATTATGGCAATTTTGCGGAATTAAAACTTTCACACACAAATAGCACAAATAAAGACTTGCAATAAATACAACAATTAAGGTGCAAGAATTGAAAGGAGTAGAGTTAGAGAAATTGATCAAACGCAAACGCAAGGATGTGTTTCCGAGGTTCGAGCCACGCTCTACGTCCCCGCCTTCACACTTGAAGGATTTGCACTACTATCGTTGATCCCACCGGATCGCCAATACAAGGACACACTTGTCCCTTACACTTGTGATGCCGCAACACCACCCGAAGCTCACTAGCTCCCTTGAGGCCGATGCCTCTACAACTTCACTCCAAGAAGAAATGAGTGATCACACTTGATCACTTTACAAAAGCTCACTTGCACAATCCTAGAACCAAATATGTAGATGTAAAGCTTGGGATTGTGGTGTGCAAAATCTAGAGAGAAGCTAGAGGAATAGGCTACAAGTTGGGTGTTGGGAATTTAGGCTTTGGAAAATCTTTTATGAAGGAAAGCTTTGAAAATCTTTGTAAAACTCTTATGAAATATTTTGCAATTGTTGTCTCATCAATATGAGGTGACCCTCTATTTATAGGGTCAAAAACAGCCTCAAAAACTCGTTGGAGACAAATCCCAAAAAGAAAAACAGTCAGAAAAACTAGCTGTTGGACCTGTCAGAACTTTTGACAGAGTCCGGTCGACCGGGTCGGTCGACCGCCAACGGTCAAAAATATGACCGTTGGGGCTCACCGGTCGACCGGTCCGGTCGACCGAAAACTCCCGTAAACGTAATGAACTTCGGTCGACCGGGTCGGCGACTGATATAGACGTGCACAGTATTGTGCACATCGGTCGACCGGGCCGGTCGACGGTCACTGTAAGTTCTGAAAAAAACAGAACTTCCAGAACCAGAAAATCTTGTTTTGATTTTGGGTTTTGGGTAAGATTTTGGAACTTGTAAAAACATGAAGTATAAGCATGTGTCATACTTCAAACATGTTAAAAGTAGTTTGATAAAATTCTTTTGAACACAAACTTGTTTTTCAATGAAAATGTTTTTCAAAAAACTATTGTTTTTCTAAAACGCGTATTTTCAAATATGTTCTCTTTTAAAAACTAAGTTAGAAATGGAATTGAAAAATCTTTTTGAAGCTTAACTGAAATGTGTGTGTGTGATGATCCCATAGCTCTACTTCTAATATCTAGTTTTGACAAAATGTCTAAAATAAAAATACAATTACAAATTTTGTTTTTCTTTGTCGTTTGATCTTGTCTTGATCTTCACTTCATCATCTTGATCCAAAGCATCCTAGTTGTGCGTAGCTTGGGAATCTTCATTTTAGCGGCGTCCAAACTTGTGAGTCTTTTAGCGGAGCCGTCAAAAACAACCTGTTAAATAACCTGAAATATTCTGAAATAAAACATGTTAAATACATAACTAAATATGTTTTGTTATCATCAAAATAACTGGGATAATGGCCTTTGGGCCAACAATCTCCCCCTTTTTGATGATGGCAAAACATATGTAGTTATCACAAAATTTTTGGGTAGAGACTTCAAGTGAAGCTCCCCCTCAACACAAGCATATCATAAATGACAAAAAATCATATGTGGGCATAGTATATAAAAATGATAAACACATATTTCCATGTCAACAAGTACTCATAACATAGGACAAATACTCATGTCATATATCAAGATAGAACATGGATACATATAAAGAAATATGTCCACAAAGCATACATGTAGAAATCCAAATACATGTCCAAAACACACAAATAAATACACATGTCCATAACACAAAACTACATGTCCAAAAACACAAAATCCAAACACATAAAGTACTACAACACAAAATATCACAAATATCTCTCTCAAGATAACTCTCTCAAAATAACTCTCCCCCTTTTTGACATCATCAAAAGGGGAGGTCACTCATCATCATCTCCAGCTTCCTCATCAGTCGTCTGCTCTTCGTCACCAGCGTCTTCGCCTGAAGAAATGACCTCATCTGGGTCAATGCCATCGACTCTGGTCCGCGGTGGTGGAACTGAAGCACGAGCTCTGGGAGGGAATGGAGGACCGGTAGACGGAAGACGACAAGCAGTCGCAGTACGATCAGGAACGGTCATGGAAAACTGTGCAAAGAGAGCTGAAACTGGACATCCACGAATCTCATGGAGTCAGCAAAGTATGACATGTCGTTCCTGACCTCTGCCCGAAAAGCAGCTTCCTGAGCGTCACGAGCATCCATCTCCGCACGAACCCAGGCCTGGTGCGCCTCGATCTGAGTGCGGACCTCCGAAGAGAGAAGAGCTAGTAACTCAGGAGGAAATGCAGGTGCTGCAGAAGAAGAAGATCCTGGTGCTGAAGATGAGCCAGGACCAGCAGGAGGATGAGGTGGTTGCACAGGAGCGTGTCTACGCAGCTGTGCTTCCATCATCTTCAGGACGACTCCATTGATGTTTGTCAGGGGGCTTGAGGGAGTTTCGGCTGAAAGATCAAAGTCAAGAGCTCGAAGAAGATGGGTAATAAGCATGCCGTAGGGCAAACTTCTACCCGCAGTACGGATTTGATCAGAGGCCATATGAGATGCAATAACTCTAGGAAAGTTGACCTTAATCCCTTTAAGAAGACAATAGATGATCAAAGGGACACAACCCCTAGCATGGCTATACTCACCATGTTTGGGGACAATGTTGAAAAAGATAATCTTGCAAGGACTTGAGATTGAAGAGTGTATCGACTCACTACCTCATTCCTAACTAAGCCGGGGTTGTCATCCCGTGAATCAGGGTAGAGGCGGTGAGTGAGGACTCACCCTCAGGAAATTCAAAGTCATGCAAATCATGTGAGTACACATCTGCTCCGCCAGTGGAGAGATGCAGAATCCTAGCAAACCGACCGATAGAGAGGTCGATTTCCCTACCTAGAACTCTAGATGTGATCCGGTTACCATCAAATTCATAGTTGGCATAGAAGTAAGGAACAAGGGAAGTGTATACTTGTTCCTTAATGGTCAAGAACTCAACTAGATTATTATTTTGCAGGATTTGAGGGATATCTAGGTGGTCAAAATCCTGAATGGTAACAAATCTCCCTGAATTGATATTTCTAGTGGAGAGGTGGGAGTATCTATCTTCAGCTAGATCATTTCTAAAGGGCCGTACGGGTCTAGGACCCTGAGATGAGGGTTGGGCAATACCCTTCCCTTCTCAGTACGAGATCTCTTAGGCATGATGAATAAAAATTTGATTTTTAGGTGAAATCAAGATTATGGCACGATCTAGAAGCTAAGCAACCTAAAATAGTGACAAAGGAATAGAGATATCTAAGCTAGAAGTGAAGATTCACAATAAAAATTCGATTTTTACCTTGATGGAAATTCTGAAACCCTAACTGAAAAATCCTGAAATTCTTCGAATCCGGTGGTTGGAAGCTGTTGAAATCGAAGATCTGAAGGTGGAATGAAGGATTTGAGATGGGTTTTAAAAGGATTTGAATTGGTTGAAGGATTGGAGAGAAATCAAATTTTGGGAAAAATGGGGGTTCTTCCGGTCGCTGAGTGAAATGAGAGAGAGAGAGAAAAATGACAATATATAGCAGATTTGGGCAAAAACACGACGATCGGTCGACCGGTTCGGTCGACCGATTCCAACCGAGAGCTCTGTAAGTGATATCGGTCGACCGGGTCAGTCGACCGAAATATCCCGAGACCACAGCAGGCCAGCATCGGTCGACCGGAATTCTCGTCGGTCGACCGTAGCACACAAAAAAAATAAAAAATTTCTCTCAGGCAGAGTCGGTCGACCGAGATTTAGGGGTCGGTCGACCGGCTTTGCCTGAAAAACAGCTAACAGCAAATAGCCCCAAAAAAAATTTAAGTAATCTTGTAATCTAAAACAGGTATTATATATTAATCATATAGGAACACCAACAGGTTTTAAATCTTCATTAAGTCTTTACAAACATCAAAATACATGCAATCCAATTTTAATTTTATTTTCATATTTAAACAAAGATTTTAAAGATGTTGAAGCCGAATACCCAGTGACGGGTTCTGAACTTCATCCTCTTGATTCCTCTTGAATGAGTTGAGGTGCGCAATTGCCATCTTTAAGGTATTTGCTTAAATAAGAAAATTTACAAATGTTTAATTTTTATTTATGAAAATAATGTGTATATGCATATAAGTATATAATCACAAATACTAAACTATACATGTGGACATGTGATGAACAAGGCATGAAACAAAGATATAGAAGTTAACACAAGGCACATATACATGATAGAAAGGTAGTTCTATACAAGCATATATCAATAGAATACAAAAGCAAACTATCAATTCTATACATATGTATACATGTCAAAAAAAAATCAAAATTGAACATGGCATATACAATCGTGTTAGAGTTGCAAGTTTATACTAATCATGTATCAATGAAGCATAAAACTAAACTAGCAATCCTATAACAATTGTATATACAAAATTAAAAACTCTTAAATGGATGTTACCAATTTACGGGCAATCTCCAAAATTAGGTGCCTCCACGATAGCGATGCAATCTTGATGTGTTCTTTAGGCTTTGTTGCATCTACCATCCGGGCACCCCTCCTCCTAAGTCTTGGAGGGTGTAGATCCACCTATACCTGTTTCATTTGAATTTGGTGGCTCTTTTGGTACCCAAATCTTAGTGGGTCCTTTGGGGTTAGATCCGGGGCGAACCCAAACAAATTTATTTTTAACATTGTTCTTAGCATAACAAAATTTTTCTAAATGGCCTTTGCGGCCACAATGTGTGCAAATATAAATTCTACCACTATTGTACATGAATGCATGCTTATGAGTGTGTGCATGTTTCCGTGCATGTGTATGTGTATGTTGTGCATGTTTCCCTTGGGGGGCTCCCTTAGGAAATTTAGATGCTATCTTTTTCAAATCAAATGCATAGCTTTTTAAATTTGAGTCCAAAACTTCAACACGTTTTTGGATCTCAACAAAATCATTTTTATCAATTGAAACCATGGGGGTTTTGCCTTTACTAGCTAGTTTATATTTTTCAAAATCATTTTTCAATTTATTAAATGAACTAGATAAGGCATTTTTCTCATTTACTACTAATTCAAATTTATTCTTTAAAACATCATTTTCCCTTTTTAACTTTTTATTATGAGATTGCGAAATCTCATATCTATGTTGTAATTCCTCAAAGAAACGTGCTAGTTCATCCATAGTGAGATCATCATCATCAAGAGAGTTTTCAATTGTTACCTTAGAAGTGTCCTCTCCTTGTGCCATGAAACACATGTTGGCGGCGTCGTGCTCCTCTTCGGATTCCGACTCCGAATCATCCCATGTAGCGGCCAACGCTTTCTTCTTTCTTTGCCCATTCTTGGATGTGGTTGCTTGTAGAGCGGGGCAATCGGCAATTAGGTGACCGATCTTCTTGCAATGAAAGCAAGGACCGGGTTCATCTCTTTTCTTCTCGTACCTTCCTTGAGGCTTCCCTCTTCGGAAGTTACTTTGCCGTCCTTTCTTGTAGAACATCTTGCCCACCTTCCGGATGAGCATGGCGAAATCCTCATCGCAATCTTCCGATGAGTCATCCTCTTCGTGTATGGTAGGAGCGGCTTTGAAGGCAATGGTCTTCTTCTTTGGTGCCTCCCTTTCTTCTCTAACTTTCATCTCCATCTCATGCGTCTTGAGATTTCCGATGAAGCCGGAGAAGTCCATCTCCTCTTTGTCGTTTAGCTCCTTGAGGGTTGTCGCTTGACTTCCCAAGCTTTGGGAAGAGCTCTAATCACCTTCCTTATCTTTTGATCATTATCAATCTTGTCGCCTAAGGAAGAAAGAGCATTAGTTATTTTTGTAAAACGGGTGAGCATGTCATCAATGCTCTCATTATCAAACATATAGAAGTTCTCATATTGAGAACGTAGCAAGTCAACTTTGGCTCTCTTGACTTGAGACGTTCCCTCATGAGTCACAATGAGTATGTTCCAAACCTCGAATGCGGATTTGCAATTTATTATGCGTGCAAGGTCATCTTCATTTAGGGCTTGGGTTAATGCATATTGTGCCCTAGCATTAGCCTCATAGTCTTTGGAAGTATCCTCGGACCATGTGCTCTCATCACTAGTTGGTTCAATAAAATCTTTGGTAATGGCCCTAGCTACCCTAACACCTAAGGATTTCAAGAACAAGTTCATCTTGACTTTCCAAATGGGAAAGTTCAAGCCATCGAATTTTGGTGGGGATTTAATGCTAGAAAAGTCCATGGATGCCATGAATGCACAAGCAAGTGTAAATGCAACACAAATGAATATAGCCAAATATGGATCTCCCTAAGGTGGTTAGACCTAAGTTGTAGGGTTAGGCTCTGATACCAATTGAAATCACCTAGGGGGGGGGGTGAATAGGTGATGGCTATATAAATTATGGCAATTTTGCGGAATTAAAACTTTCACACACAAATAGCACAAATAAAGACTTGCAATAAATACAACAATTAAGGTGCAAGAATTGAAAGGAGTAGAGTTAGAGAAAATTGATCAAACGCAAACGCAAGGATGTGTTTCCGAGGTTCGAGCCACGCTCTACGTCCCCGCCTTCACACTTGAAGGATTTGCACTACTATCGTTGATCCCACCGGATCGCCAATACAAGGACACACTTGTCCCTTACACTTGTGATGCCGCAACACCACCCGAAGCTCACTAGCTCCCTTGAGGCCGATGCCTCTACAACTTCACTCCAAGAAGAAATGAGTGATCACACTTGATCACTTTACAAAAGCTCACTTGCACAATCCTAGAACCAAATATGTAGATGTAAAGCTTTGGGATTGTGGTGTGCAAAATCTAGAGAGAAGCTAGAGGAATAGGCTACAAGTTGGGTGTTGGGAATTTAGGCTTTGGAAATCTTTTATGAAAGAAAGCTTTGAAAATCTTTGTAAAACTCTTAAGAAATATTTTGCAATTGGTTGTCTAATCAATATGAGGTGACCCTCTATTTATAGGGTCAAAAACAGCCTCAAAAACTCGTTGGAGACAAATCCCAAAAAGAAAAACAGTCAGAAAAACTAGCTGTTGGACCTGTCAGAACTTTTGACAGAGTCCGGTCGACCGGGTCGGTCGACCGCCAACGGTCAAAAATATGACCGTTGGGGCTCATCGGTCGACCGGGTCGGTCGACCGAAAACTCCCGTAAACGTAAATGAACTTCGGTCGACCGGGTCGGTCGACTGATATAGACGTGCACAGTATTGTGCACATCGGTCGACCGGGCCGGTCGACCGGTCACTGTAAGTTCTGAAAAAAACAGAACTTCCAGAACCAGAAAATCTTGGTTTTGGTTTTGGGTTTTGGTAAGATTTTGGAACTTGTAAAAACATGAAGTATAAGCATGTGTCATACTTCAAACATGTTAAAAGTAGTTTGATAAAATTCTTTTGAACACAAACTTGTTTTTCAATGAAAATGTTTTTCCAAAAACTATTGTTTTTCTAAAACGCGTATTTTCAAATATGTTCTCTTTTAAAAACTAAGTTAGAAATGGAATAGAAAAATCTTTTTGAAGCCTAACTGAAATGTGTGTGTGTGATGATCCCATAGCTCTACTTCTAATATCTAGTTTTGACAAAATGTCTAAAATAAAAATACAATTACAAATTTTGTTTTTCTTTGTCGTTTTGATCTTGTCTTGATCTTCACTTCATCATCTTGATCCCAAAGCATCCTAGTTGTGCGTAGCTTGGGAATCTTCATTTTAGCGGTGTCCAAACTTGTGAGTCTTTTAGCGGAGCCGTAAAAAACAACCTGTTAAATAACCTGAAATATTCTGAAATAAAACATGTTAAATACATAACTAAATATGTTTTGTTATCATCAAAATAACTGGGATAATGGCCTTTGGGCCAACAGTATTTATTGGAAAAATGGGATAAGAGATAGAGTAAGAGATAGGGGGAGCAACCGCTCTTCCTGATTCAAAAAGCCAGGCGCGAAAACGCGACTTGGGCCACATTTTTGCAGCTAGATCCTAACCGTAGGGCCAGGGTCTGGGGGGATCTCCTTCGTTGATTTCTCTTTTTTCCTTCTATCAACTTAGAATTTTAGATTCTGGTCTGAATTTGATGATAAATCCTTTTATTCTCAATGAACCGATTGGGTCTTCAAAAAAGTCTGTTTTTTCTTTGAATTTTTGATGGCATTATCTTATCTGATATATCCGATTTTTAGATAAGATGGCTTCTAGAATATTTGAATTTGATTTAATCCTGATGATTTGCTTTATCTTCAGTTGATGATTTAAATCCTCTAAAGAATCTGATTTAATTGGCTAGAATTTGTGCTTATCTTCTTTCTACCATATCCTGCATGAATTTAGACATAAGACTAGTGAGTTTTAGAAATTATTATAGAATAAATGTAGAAATGTAGTAACAATTATGCAATATTTGTGTTCTATCACACCCCCACACCTATCTTTTGCTCGTCCTCGAGCAAAACAAAGAGAAAAGAAAAACTAAACTGACTTAACTCACGAAAGACATCACAATTGCACTTAGTACGTGCAACAAGTCATTAAACCTTTAGGTTACCCCTAGAGGACGATTTTTGTTATGTGAGGATTTTTAGTGGATTACACTCACAAAATCCATAAATAAAGAAAAATAAGTGTTAGTATTTTTAAAACTCATTTTGAAGAAAAAATATTTGAAGTATTGTAAAAATTCAAGTAATCGATAAGTCATAGGATTATCAAAACTTAGTCTCTATTCAAAAACTTTTTTCAATCAAGGTAAGAATTAAAATATTTTCTCATCTAATCTATTATTTTACCCTAAGTCATATGCATCTTGTGACCGTAAAATTTGATTCAGGATTCTTCAACTTTAACTCCTATGCCTTATTTTTTTACATTTATGGCGGTAATATTCCTTAGCTCTATTAGGCTTTCTAATTCTCCCATGTAACAAGTCTTAGTCGGTGACTCTCAAACCGGACGGTTTCAGGGCACCGGGTGAGGAAACACTCAAGGACTTAGGACTCGAGCAAATAAGGCAACAAAACTAAGGATTTTTATTTATATGAACCACTTTTAGGCGTGAATACTTAAGCTTTATGAGGCAAAATACCCAGCTTAATCAGAAGATTTTTTATATAAAATTTTTATAAGGCGTAAGAATCTTTATTTTAGAACCCTAAGTGTGTAAATGTATAAAGTATGCATATTTTATCAAGGTAAAAATTAACAGTAAAAATTAACATTAAATTACTTTTTCACTCTTTCTTCCTAGCCTCAAAATCAAACAAATAATTTTATTTTGACCAAGTATAAGAAATCCTAATTATGATCCTCTTATTCCTTAAAATTAACTTAATTTTGTAAGTATACCTAAAGGGGAGGTGAATAGGTGTACGGCTAATCTAATGAACAAAATACGGAAATTAAAAACTAAATTGGCAACACACTTAATGTAACCAACGAGTGTAGCCGAATTCCCGGTGAAGGGCTCTGGACTAACTCCTCTTGATTCCTCTGAATAAGAGTTGATGTGCTATATGAAGCTGTGCTATATGAAGCTCTCGTGGTTAAACACAAGTGAGGCACACACAAACAACACAAGCATATATATGATATGTGAAAATCACCTAGAGGGGGGTGAATAGGTGATGGCTAATCTAATGGTCACTAAATCCGGAATTAAAAACTTATTACACTAAACACCAAGTTTAACACAAGAGTGTAGCCGAATTCCCCGTGAAGAGCTCTGGACTAACTCCTCAAGATTCCTCTAGATAAGAGTTGAGGTGCCGCGTTGGCTCTCTTGGTTGAAAACTGGTATTAGCAAACACACCCCAAACATATAACAATTAAGCACAATATGAATATCAAGCATGTAAAGATAAAGACAATAATAGATATAAAGACAAAGAGATAGAGAGTGAGCAATCGCAAACACGGGAGATTTGTTTCGAGGTTCGAGCACACTTGCTCTACATCCCCGCCTTCACACTTGAAGGATTTCCACTAAAATCGATCCCACCGGATCACTTGGTGCCGCAACACCTACAAGCTCTTGGACTCCCTAGTCCCTCTCTTGTTCCCGCAAGAACACACCGCAAGCCCACTAGCTTGCCGAGGCCGCACCTCAAACACCGAGTCCACACACGAACTCGAAATATCGCGAACCCAAAAGTCTACCTCCTCAAAGTACAAGAAAGAACTCTTGGTGATCTAAACACTTTGATCACCAATAAAAACTCTCACAATAACACTCCTATAGGTAGATATAGTATGGATAGCTTAAGTGTTGTATGAGAAAACTAGGTGGAAATGGTGGAGGAAAACTCAAAGAAATCACTTTGAAACACTCTTGATAAACTTCCCTTTTGATTGGAAATATTTGGCTCTAAAACTTGTGGATATAACCACTGAAATGAGTGGGAAAAACTAGCTCAAAAACCACTTGAAAATCTTATAGAAACAGCCCCCAAAAGCCCCAATTTATAGAGCTAGAAAAACTAGCTATTGGAGCCAGGTTGGCCTGACGGTCAACCGCCCGGTCGACCGCCAACGGTCAGATTTCTGACCGTTGGGGTAGTGGTCGACCGGCCCGGTCGACCGAGACCCTGGAACAGAGAGCAGATCTCTCTGCCGATCGACCGAACCGGTCGACCGGGGCTTTCCAGAGAGCAAACCTCTCTGGCGGTCGACCGTTCCGGTCGACTGGCCCTCTAGCAAAGGCTGGCGTGCACGTCTGTGCACGTCGGTCGACCGACTTCAAGCTTCGGTCGACCGGCTGAAGCCAGGACAGGAATTCTGGGATTAAAACTTGGTTATTTTTGACTCAATAAAATCCCATAAAATCATAAAAAAAATCTACAAAAATAGTTTTAACATTATACTTTGATAATCAAACATGCTTGAGCAAAATCAAGACATGTTACAAATAATTTGAACTATTTTTGTAACTTAGAAAATTTGGCTCAAAACAAAAACTGTATTTTTCCAAATTGGTTTTTCCAAACTTATTTTTCCAAAACTTCTCCAAATACAAAAACAAGATATTTAAACATTTTAAAGGCATAGTGTGTATGGATATGATCCACTACACAAACATGGTGAAATATCTATGTTTTTGACATTAAGCACTAAATTTGGTTTTGGTTAAAACATATATACTTTGAATTCCAAAAATCAAACTGGTATTTTTCTAACATGAAAAATTCTTTTGTATTTTTCCAAAAAAAAATTCTTTTATGAAAACAACTATAAATCAAGAGTGTGTGTGTATAAGATATACTTGAGCAATCCACCAACTATCTATCCTTTACATTTTAACTAAAAACAAAATCTTATAAAAACAAAACAAACCTAGACACAAGTCTTGATCTTGAAGTCTTCACTTGAAGTCTTCTCATCTTCTTGACTTGGTCCAAAGTTGATCCATAGAGGTAGACTCCTCTTGAGTACTTGATGTGGTCTTAATGCACAAGCTCTTGAATCAAACAGTGTTAGCTCTAAAACTTGACTTTAAATCTTTTGTTAAAGCCACACATCTACTAAGATCTTGATCACAAATCTGAAACTAAATAAACACAAGATCATTAGTACTATAACTACATGAGTTGATCATCATCAAAACTAGAGTGATAGGCCTTTGGGCCAACAATCTCCCCCTTTTTGATGATGACAAAACTCATGGAGTTATATATGCATGGATTAAAGTAAAGCTTCAAAGAAGCTCCCCCTTAACTCATGCATCTAAATAAACAATAAGATATGGCAATGAAGCACATAAACTACCTAAACATGTATGCAAAATACGGAGATAAAACATGCCAATCAAGCATAAACTCACAAATTCTTTTTCTCCTATTTGCAACACAAAACATATATGCATAAACATAATACTTCTCCCCTTTATGAATAAAGTAAGGAAAATATGCATATATACTAAAATACTGTTCCCCCTTTTTGTCAATCATCAACAAAGGGGTTAAAGTAAAAAATAAAAACCAACAAATTCTTCTCCCCCTTTTTGTCCGAAACAAGGAATCAATAAAGGGGTCAAACAAATCTCGAAACAAATCAATAAATAGATATATGCGATATACATTCATGAAGAGGAAGACGCAAAGTTAACTTCCCTACATATATGCATTACATGAAGAAGGGATGACAAGCCCTAATTCACATAACACATAATATGCAATGCATAAGAAGAGATGTGAAGCTCCCCCTATACACGTGTACCGCATAAAGAAGAGTTGTCAAGCTCCTCAATATAAGATACACTCAACATGAATCTATATGTAGAAGAGATGTTAAGCTCTCCTTGCATATATGCAATATAAATCAAAACATTTTTATTTTCTCATTAAAAACAAATTTTGAGTTTTTCTCAATAAAACAAATTTTGAGAATTCTTAGAAAATCAAATTTATCATATAAACAAAAATTTTAAAATACCAATTGTAATCAAATTTTAAGATACCAATACCAATTGTAAATAAACATTACAAATTTTGAATTTTAATCAAAAATAGAATCATATTGATACCAATTGAAAATTATTGCATATTTTTGATATCAATAAAAATATCAATTTTAAAACTAATGCATAAGCTTATTAAACAATCAATTGAGATACCAATTGAAAATATGAATTTGAATCAAGCTTAGCATAAACAAACTTTGTGCTTTAAACATATAAACCTATTTTAAAATAAGCACAAATAAATCATATATATGCATGAAAATGAAAATACCAATAGAAATTGATATATTTAAAATGTAAAGCATACATATATAGGAAACAAAATATGAGTATATACAAAATGAATATACCAATTGAGATCAAGTATATAACTCATAACCTTCCGCCCTTTATATGCTCAAGATAAAAGATTTTTCAATTAAGCTTACAAGGCATAATCGCCCATCCATCCTCCCATCAAGGGGTTGGAAGGAGTTTTCAAAAATGGAGTTTTGAAAATATTTTAATAGTGAAAACCACTACCAAATTGAAGAATACTTAACTAGTTAAAATAATTTTTGAAAAACTAGTTAAAGATCCTTCAAAACATGAAATCAATCATATGTTTTTCATGAATCATACCAAATATACAAGAGTTGACACTCAAAAACGATAAGGCTCAAAAATAGTCATCAAACAAAGTCATGAATAAACAAATAAAGTGTGAGTGTTCAAAAATCATGTAAATAGCATTTTCATGAAAATAATCAATAATACTCAAAAGCAAACATCAATTTTATCAAACAAATCATGAAAGTTCATTTTTTTTTAAAAAAAAAAAATCATTTTTCATCTTAAAAACAAACTTCTATGTATATGTATGTTTTTATCCAATCCTAACAATATGCATACATATCCCAAACATAAAAAGAGTCCATAATGTAAATTGCATGAAGGTAAATGACTCATGGGGTATACATGTATATTTATTAGATTTGAATGCAAAATACATATACATGAAGTAAAACATGAAAATAGGCAAAACAAGTGTAAATGAGAAAATCATCAAAACTAGGCTATACATGTGCATATAGTGAGTACAAGTGAACAATGAAGTGCAAACATATATGAATCAATTTATTGCTCACTACTTGTACATGTATAAATCCAAGTTTTAATAAAAAACTACATTTAAACTAGTATTTACCACATGAAGCACAAAACAAATAAAACATGAACATGCTAAAAATATCATATATGAATAAGCATATAAACAAAATTAGGAGTTTAGAGATAGTTACCAAACCAAAGAACTATACTCCAAATCTCCAAAACATGGTAGTTATCCCACCAAACCTCCTTGATAGCGGTGCATCAAATGTGTGTCCATCAAGTCCATGTGCATCCACCATCAAGGCACCTTCCCTCTCACGTTTTGTGAGAGCCCGCACCTACATCAAAAACACAAGGTGGGAATTTTGGTACCCATTTTCTTTTGGGTCCTTGAGGGTTAGCTTTGTAAGGAACCCAAACATTTTTCTTATTAGCAAAATTTATATGATGTATCTTATCAAAACAAAATTTTGCTAAATGGCCTTTGCGACGACAATGTGTACATTTGTACACTCTAGCATGCATATATGTATGTGTGTGATCATGACGTGCAAATAGTGAATATGCATGTGGGTGATGTGCAAGAACATGTGGAACTTGTTTCTTTGAAAACAAGGACTCCAATCTTTTATGGTTAAATGCACATGTGCTCAAAGTTGAGCTCAAACAATTTATTTTATTTTTCAAAACATTAATCTCATTTTGATTAAAAGTAGCATGTAAGGCATGATGAGATATAGAATCATTTTTCTTATTCTTTTTAGAAACATTTTCTTTTTCTTTTTCAACCATTTTTCTTTTCAAAGAAGTGTTTTCATGCAAAGCAATTTCTTTTTGTTTTTCCACCAAAACAATTTTATTTTTCAAATTAGTGTTTCCTTCACAAAGATCATTTAATTTAGAAAGCAAGGAAACATTTTCATTTTTCAAATTTTCATTTTCTTTTTCAAAACATGCAACTTTATTTTTAAAAGACTCATTTTCTTTTAACATGCAATCAAATTTCTTTTTCAAATTCTTATTATCTTTTCTAAGCATGTCATATTTTTCAAGAAGTTGTTGACAAAAAGATGTAAGCTCATCATAGGACATATCAACATCTTCTTCTATCTCGGATTCGGTAGTTACCTCAAGGAGGTTATCCCCTTGGACCATGTAGCACACGTTGGAGGAGTCACTTCCAACATCCTAGTCGCTCCCCGTATAGTACTGTTCTTGTTCGCCAAGGGAGAGAATTGTGTTCCAACTACAAAAGCCGAATCAATGTTAGATACCCTAGATAAATATTCATCATTTAGGGTTGATTTTAAAGCATGAATGGCCTTTGCATTAGCCTCAAAATTTTTGCCATTTAAACAATAAGAATCTTTAATAGTGGCAAAATAAACATGAATGCCTAGGGCTTTGAGGTACAAAGACATCTTAACCTTTCAAGTTTGGATGTTAAGAATGTCAAAGGTGGGAGGTGACATGAAATCCATGGTGTGTGTAACAAACATTGTGATTAGCTATAAATGAGCATCTTTAACTCTAGGTTGTAAGACTCAAATCAAGAGCACTTGGCTCTGATACCAATTGAAAATCACCTAGAGGGGGGTGAATAGGTGATGGCTAATCTAATGGTCACTAAATGCGGAATTAAAAACTTATTACACTAAATACCAAGTTTAACACAAGAGTGTAGCCGAATTCCCCGTGAAGAGCTCTGGACTAACTCCTCAAGATTCCTCTAGATAAGAGTTGAGGTGCCGCGTTGGCTCTCTTGGTTGAAAATTAGTGTTAGCAAATACACCCCAAGCATATAACAATTAAGCACAATATGAATATCAAGCATGTAAAGATAAAGACAATAATAGCATGCAAGATATAAGACAAAGAGATAAAGAGTGAGCAATCGCAAACACGGGAGATTTGTTTCGAGGTTCGAGCACACTTGCTCTACATTCCCGCCTTCACACTTGAAGGATTTCCACTAAAATCGATCCCCCCGGATCACTTGGTGCCGCAACACCTACAAGTTCTTGGACTCCCTAGTCCCTCTCTTGCTACCGCAAGAACACACCGCAAGTCCACTAGCTTGCCGAGGCCGCACATCAAACACCGAGTCCACACACGAACTCGAAATACCGCGAACCCGCAAGTCCGCCTCCTCAAAGTACAAGAAAGAACTCTTGGTGATCTAAACACTTTGATCACCAATAAAAACTCTCACAATAACACTCCTATAGGTAGATATAGCAATGGATAGCTCAAGTGTTGTGTGAGAAAACTAAGATGGAAATGGTGGAGGAAAACTCAAAGAAATCACTTTGAAACACTCTTTATAAACTTCCCCTTTGATTGGAAATTATTGGCTCTAAAACTTGTGGATATAACCACTGAAATGAGTGGAAAAAACTAGCTCAAAAACCACTTGAAAATCTTATAGAAAACAGCCCCAAAAAGCCCCAATTTATAGAGCTAGAAAAACTAGCCGTTGGAGCAAGGTTGGCCTGACGGTCGAGCGCCCGGTCGATCGCCAACGGTCAGATTTCTGACCGTTGGGATAGTGGTCGACCGGCCCGGTCGACCAGACCCTGGAACAGAGAGCAGATCTCTCTGCCGGTCGTCCGGACCGATCGACCGGGGCTTTCCAGAGAGCAAACCTCTCTGGCGGTCGACTGTTCCGGTCGACTGGCCCTCCAGCAAAGGCTGGCGTGCACGTCTGTGCATGACGGTCGACTGGCTCGATCGACCGACTTCAAGCTTCGGTCGACCGGCCCGGTCGACCGGCTGAAGCCAGGACAGGAATTCTGGGATTAAAAACTTAGTTATTTTTGACTCAATAAAATCCCATAAAATCATAAAAAAATCTACAAAAATAGTTTTAACATTATACTTTGATAATCAAACATGCTTGAGCAAAATCAAGACATGTTACAAATAATTTGAACTATTTTTGTAACTTAGAAAATTTGGCTCAAAACAAAAACTGTATTTTTCCAAATTGGTTTTTCCAAACTTAATTTTCCAAAACTTCTCCAAATACAAAAACAAGATATTTTAAACACTTTAAAGGCATAGTGTGTATGGATATGATCCACTACACAAACATGGTGAAATATTTATGTTTTTGACATTAAGCACTAAATTTGGTTTTGTTAAAACATATATACTTTGAATTCCAAAAACCAAACCGGTATTTTTCTAACATGAAAAATTCTTTTGTATTTTTCCAAAAAAAATTCTTTTATGAAAACACCTATAAATCAAGAGTGTGTGTGTATAAGATATACTTGAGCAATCCACCAACTATTCTATCCTTTACATTTTAACTAAAAACAAAATCTTATAAAAACAAAACAAGCCTAAACACAAGTCTTGATCTTGAAGTCTTCTCATCTTCTTGACTTGGTCAAAAGTTGATCCATAGAGCTAGACTCCTCTTGAGTACTTGATGTGGTCTTAATGCACAAGCTCTTGAATCAAACTGTGTTAGCTCCAAAACTTGACTTTAAATCTTTTGTTGAAGCCACACACCTACTAAGATCTTGATCACAAATCTGATACTAAATAAACACAAGATCATTAGTATTATAACTACATGAGTTGATCATCATCAAAACTAGAGTGATAGGCCTTTGGGCCAACAATATGGCAATATGATGCAATGCTCAAAGTAATAGAGAGTTAGAGTCAACGGATCAAACGCAAACACCGAGATTTGTTTCGAGGTTCGAGCACCCAGCTCTATGTCCCCGCCTTCACACAAAAGGATTTCCACTAACTTGTCCACACAGGACTCCCACACAAGGAATCTTCACTGAGGATTTGGGGCAATACAACCGGGAGTACACAACTCCTCTCTCAATTACAAACACAATCTCTACACCTATCATTAGTACACAACTTATTTTGATGATTCTAGTTCATATTTTTCAAGTTTTGTCTTTTAACAAAACTTAGTTTGGGATTTAATGTCAAAAATATAGATATACCATTTACATATATATTGGATTCTATCCATAAACACTATACTTCAAAAGTGTTTGAATATCTTATTTTTATATTTATACAAGTTTAGAGAAAAATCGGTTTCCCATTTAAAAGTTGATTTTTGGAAAATACTGTTTTTGGTTTAAAGCTTAATTTTCATATCTCAAAAAAAGTTCAAATAGTTTGTAATATGCGTTGAATTTTGATCACACATATTTGTACTTCAAATATTTATAAAAACTTATTTTTGTGAAATTTATAGAGTTTTATGAGATTTTATAAGAATTTATAAAGTTACACTTCAAACCCTATAAATCTGATTTTGGGTTACTAACGATCGACCGACCGGTCGACTGAAGCCTGGCTCGATCGGCTGACGTGTGTTTGGACACATATATTGCATAAATATTATTACATTCCTACATATATTCTGTAATGAATATTGCAAATAACTTGTCTTAATGTCCTAATTCATGTAGGGTATGACAGGAAGATAGGCATGAAATTTATCTAATTAAATCTAAATGTTCAAAATAAAAAGGATTGATTCAAATCCAAAGGTTCTAGAAGCTATCTTATCTGAAAACTAGATATATCAGATAAAATAATATCATCTAATTTTAAGAAAAAAAAGGATTGTTTGAATACGCTATCGGTTTTGCTAAAGATAAATGGATATCTTATCATTTTTGGAAGACAAATTGAAAATCTAAGAGGATAAATGGATAGAGAGAAAATCAACGGATGAGAAAAAGTAATTTAAATTCAGATTCTGATTGGATATATTTTAGCATTTTAATCATAACTTTCGCTATCGAAACTCAAATCTAATGATTCAAGATGATCCAGAAAGAGACTTAAAGATATACAATTCTTTTGTTGATCACTCTTTCTAATTCTATCATTTGATAAGTGATATTCAGTAATCAACACGCCAATAAGCTGCATATTAGAATTAAATTTCTGGATAAATCAAGTTTGGAGATAAGGGGAGGATTCAAATTCAGAAATAGCCAGCTCTCTCTCTATCTTCATACGCTTTCTATCCCTCTGATTTTCTCCTATAAATACCCTCATACCTCGAAGACAGAAAGGGCACCACTCCAGAGAGAGATTTAATTTAGGTTTTCTTTTCTTCTTCAATGTAATTTTATTTTTTTAATTTTATTTTTAAGCTAGAGAGAGTTATGTGATTAAAAGAGAGAGAGTTATTGTAAAGTAACACTATTATAATCTTTTCTTCAAGAAGTTTATATTGAAAGTGACAATCAATAGAGATTTCTCACTCATCTTCATTGTGCTCAAACTCGCCGAAGTTTTACTTTCCTTTATTATTTTCTACTACTTTGCTTTACTCCATGCTAAGATAAATTTCATTATGATTCAATAGTAGAGATAAATATTCTTCTTTTATTTGTTTTTATTTTTTTGCATCAACACGTTTCTTTATCTTTTTTTGGCTCCTTTTCTTTTTTCAACTAAAACAACAACAATATCACCATCTTTTCTTCTACCATCTTCCTCTTAACTATTTTTTTTCTTTTAAAAATGAGAAGAGAACTCTCAAATCTATTTTAGTTAATTAAAAGAAGAAACTTAGTATAAAGCTTCCATCATTGTTCCTCCATGTGGATCACGACCTGTTAGCGCTAGGCTACACGGTAGAATTGAGGACCTAACACAGTTTTTAAAGTTTGTATTTTTCTGTGCAGGTTTGGCTCGATTATAATTTTGGCGCCATTGCTGGGGAAGAATGGTAAGTTTTCTTTCTTCTTGATTTATTTTAACAATTAACTTTTTTCTTCTCTGTTTTGATGTACAAGGGCTAATTACAGAAAACTAGGAGCTGCAGTCGACATATTGCTACTCTGTACCTCTGTTCAAGAAGGCAGAGCATCAGAGCCCACAACTGTGGTGAACTACTAACTATAGTTTCTTTTAGGTTGCTTGATTTTCAGAGATTAGCTCTCTACTGTTTTTAGTTTATTTGTTTAACTCACTCTGTACATGTTTCTAATCAACATAACTTGTTACTTTGTAAATGCTAAAAAAACGTTTAGACTCTTACATCTTAGAGCATCTGTCTATTTTGTTTTCTTACATTACTGTTGAAGAGTGTTGGAGAAAGGTATGTCTGCATTGCATATATCTTAGGAAACACACTTGTATGTTATATTGTTTGAGTGTTATTTTGCTATATACTTGCACACGAGCACTAAAACGATTTAAGGACATAAGTTTAAACAAGATAAGGTGGGAAAGTCATTACCTCCCTTAGCTCACAAATCATCTCCTCACTCACTAACCCAGCCTAACTTAAAATTGAGTAGACATTAGCCCTAGGGACATCTCGGACTCAAATAGGGATTGTCCTAAGGGAGAAGTTGTTAAAAGTTGACTCTTGTCAAATCGGTGTCGAAGGTTGGGGATTGAGGAGCGAAACCCTAAAGGTTGGTGGTTTGACATAATTAGGCCCGTTGCTTAGGCACGGATACCTCCCACCAATTTTACCCCTACCTGGCCGATTAACTTGTGGTCAGGTTCTGCAATATACCTCCTGTAGATAATTAACAGTTAGGAGTCGTTTAAGTCTAAGCTCTACCCTAATGTAGGCTAGATTTTTTTTTTTCTTATTTGTTTATTTGTTTATATTTGTTTTTTCTTGTGAAAATAGATTATAATTACAATTATTCTGATTATAACTCAAATTCATATTTCACCCCAACCTCTTTCAATTCGGATATTACCAACCTGACATTACATAACTTTAACTCTAACCAGCCAAGTATGCAAGATTGGTCTTATCCGAATTAATATATGCCCTAATCCCAGTATTCTGAATAAGAATGAAATAATCATCACCACTCTTTACTGAGTTAGTGGAGATACAACTCCTCCGAGTCTTATTATCAATAAACTTACCAACAAACAGCTTCATATACTCCATACCAAGATGACCCTATAGAAGAAAAATCTGCTTTAGAAAAGACTTTTGAAGCCTTCCTTGAGTTCACGATAAGTACAAATCATAGCGGACTCAATTCTCCCAAACAATTCTCAAATCCAAGATCCTTACTCTAATTTTCAAGCCAACCACAACAAGAAGAACAAGTTGACTTAGAAAAGAGTATGGAATTCATGATTCAGTCCCAAAATGATATTATTCAAGAAGAATTCTAGAGCCATTCAGGAGGAATTCGGCTTCACTCTTTGAAATTCAGTTGCATGTTAGTTTTGTTAGCCATAGTTTTTATAATTCTGCATTTGATTAGCACTTCACCTATTCACCTCTTGAACTTTGATTTTCTTCCATTCAGCTCTATTGAAGTTTACTTTCTGTCAGCCAGATGGTATAAATACATTTTTTTCTGTTAATATACCCAATTGAAGTTATCTTATTGTGCAATGTGGCTATCGATCAACTATATTGATTCTGTAGCACAAGTATCAGGAGAGTATTAGTCCGCCATGTATATTCTTAATTAAGTATTCATATTTTTAGTGGATTGCTTACTCAAATTTAACTGAAAAATAATTACAACATCATGGGATAGACATAATACATGATTCCATCGAAGAGTATTTCTCAACATTCCCATCCAAGTCAACTAGAAGCTATGATGCTGCTGTCAGCAAGCAGAAAACATGGAGTGGAGCTGGCATCTTCTGACATAACTAAGTACAACTTCCAACCTCAAGGTTGTGGCCCACTGTGATTGCTTTCCTACTTCCCACAGGTGCTGAAGGTTGCTGTTGTCTCCACAATAAGCGGGCCGGCAAAGTAGATTGTGCTACAACATCAACCTTGGTTGCTACTTCATGGAAGCCTTAATTTGTGGAATATGAATTGCACCTGTTTTACACAATCAGACTCTAGGCGTCGCAGTGTAAGTTCCAACACTATCTTGCTGCAGAATACTAATGTGCTACTCCATTATCACATGATGATGCAGCACTTAATTCCTTGTTCCAGAATCAATAGATCCCATTATCAAGATTAAACCTCTGACATTATGTGAAACTCCATAGTTAGATATGAATGTAATTTTTGGTCTTTAGAAACTAGTACTTGATTTGGAACCATGTTAAAGTTTCTTGGGATTGTGTTGTCTTTCATCAGATCCAGAAACCCTTGTTTTCATCCTTTAATATTCCCTGATTCAATAAGTATTCATGTGCATCATATCTGTATCACTCCTAGCCGACATTATTTTGAACTGAAACTTCATGAAGATTTTAGGCATATCATCTTTGTTTCGTGAAGCCCTCCACCAATCTTCTCATATTGTTTCCATTGAGACAAACCTTCCATTTTAGAATCTAATTACTTAACACTTCACCATTTTTCCTTCCTAGAATTTTTTGTCTGGCTGTGTTTCTGGAACTTCCAGTGTTGTTATGATCCTGCATTTCATTTTTTTGGAGTAGATGTCTTGCATCTAATTTAGAAGATAAGCGGATGGTACAAGATGGGATTAGTTTCACATGGCATAGAGAAAAAGAAGGTTAAGAGAACATGATTAGACCCAAGACTCCAATAAGGATTTTCTATTCCAGCCATATTGTGGTCTAAGCCTTTTATCCATTTTCATCAACTTAATGGGCTCATAAGTTCAGCAAACTTCTTGATTCGCAATCTCCATTTTTTCTCTGTGTCTGCTTCTCTCTCCTGAGTAGAGTTTCATACAGTTTCAGAGTTGATGCTGCCCAACAGTTATTCTCATTAACAATCTTGTTTCCTGTTTGTTGAGTCTAGCATAATCACCAAAACATCTATCGAAGGTATTTCATTGCTAGTCCATGTTAATCTGTACTGGAATTAGAGTTTGCTAGCCTGCCTAATCAGTTTTAATCTCCTTATCTAAGTCACTAGCACCATTAACCTCATCATAATTTCTATTTTCCACAGATGATTCTACCATTGAAGTTTATTTCTCGATCATCAATTTCATAACTTGAGATATTTCCATATTTGAAATATAACGGAACATACTCAATCCATCAATATCTGCTACTTCTTTCATAATCCGCAAATCAGAATCATGTTACTATGAAATATGCAATTTGGCTTACACTCTTCCCCACCTTGTCACAAAATATGCAATTATGGTGCCTCCCCACCCAAGAGCATCCCCTGATAAATATCCTAAAAAGCTTTCCCTAGTCCTTCTGCACCTGATTCTGTACATCCCATACTTCAGCAGAATCCAGTGTTTTGGCATTGTAGATAATAATGTAACATGTGTATGCATTACAATGTGCGCAGATATAATGTGTTGTCCGCCTGTTTGTTGATGTAGACATTTATTTAATTTTTGCACGATATAAAATTATCTGTAGATATTGTGTTTTGTGCTGCCTGCCTAAAGGGTAGCATTCATATCACTTTAATTGTAATGATTATGTGTTTCGGTTATAGCTCCAATTAAGTTATAGTTCCAGTGGAAGCATTATTGTTTAGGGCTTGGTGCCTTGCATCCTTTCTAGCACAAAAGTTATGGTATGACAAAAATTAGAGAGAGGGTTTAGTCTCACACTTAGTAAAATAATATGATTCATTTTTTATATAAGTCTGTACCAAGGTTTGGAATCTCCGAATCGGTCTCGGTATTGGCTTATGGTTTACCATATCGGAATCGACCATATCCCAATTTCGTCTCAGTCATATCAGACGCTTTTAAAAATAACTAAAAAAATTATTAAAACTATTTAAAATATTGTTGAGAGTTTAAAATATTGTTGAGAGTATTAGCAACACTAAACATGTTTAGTCATAGAGATGTGTAAATTTAGAAATATCATACAACTTGTAGAACAAAATATTGAGGTGTCTTCTCGGGTGGAGTCAATTAATTAGTTTGTAGTTTGTTATTGCACAAAGCTTTTTATTTTTGTTTAAAGGTTCAGTCATTATGGAGACTATTCTATGTTTGTTTTTGTGTTCAAAGTTATTGGTTTTATTTATTATACTCTCCGACCTGCTAATGTAAATCATAAAGCTATTTGTGGCAACCGGTTGGATGCGTATTTTGCTTTCTTAAAGTTTCAACTAGTTATGGTGATTTCCTTTTCTTTATTTGCATTTTCTTCCTTCTCTCCTTAATTTGCTTGATATGTCATCCTAAAATTAAGGATTTCCTTTCTGTTTTCTTTTTTTCTTTACATTTTTTCTTCATTGTCTCTTTAATCCTTTATGGAATTGTCAACCTAAAATTAAAAAAAGACTTCCTTTTTCTTTGCGGTTTCCTTTTCTTTGCATTTCTTCCAAAAATTAAGGATTTTTTCCTATTCATTACCGTTTCCTACTTGAAATTTTTTTCCTATTCATTACCATTTCCTACTTGAAATTACACCTAGAGGGAGGGGGGTGAATAGGTGTATAACTAATCAAATGAAAATTCTAGACAATATAATATGAAATAACACAACCGATCACTCAAAATAAGACTTGAAGTCGGATTCCCGTGAAGGGCTCTGAACTTCTCCTCGTGATTCCTCTAAATAAGAGTTGAGGTGCTCAATTGCTATCTTGTTGAGATGAGTATTGACCGACAAGAAAAAATTAATGATAAAGTAAATAAAGACAATAAAGCAATCGCAACAAAAAGATTTGTTCCGAGGTTCAAGTCACCGCTCTACGTCCCCGCCTTCACCACCATGAAGGATTCCACTATCCACTATTTGATTCTCCACAAATGGACCTTACAAAAAGGAATTACAACCACTCGGAGTACACAACTCCTCAACTCAATCCTCTACACTAGAGGCAGCACAAACCCAATTGAGATAACAAGTTCTGGGTGATCATGAGATCACGAACACTCTCTTTGCAACGCTCTTACACAAACCCTATAGAGTAAAATGTAAACTTGAAACTCAAAAATATATGTGAGAGAGGAAATCAGAAAAGAGAGATTTTAAGAGCAGAAAAACTCAATTAAAACTTTGAAAATAAGAACACAAAAGAAAACTTGAAACTTTTTCTCTTTCAAAGCAAAAACTAGATTTTTAATTGAATTTGTTTTTATAAAATATTCAATCCCAAGGACCCTTTATATAGGTTTTAGAAAAACACTTTTAGAATAGTTATACCAGGCCTAAAAAGAAAGAAATTGACCCTATAAATTCAACTTTTCACGTTTTAAAAGAAACATGTTTAAAAGAGATACTAGCCGTTATTGCCAATCTGGCAGTCTGTCGGTCGGCCGGCCATTCAAAAAAAAATTTGACCATTGGCTCTCGGTCGACCGTGTTTAACCAAGACCAAACTAGTTACAGTTGGTCAACCGCCTGGTCGACCGCAATAAGGGACCAGTCAACCGGTCAGTCGACCGAGAATGTGTACAATGTGCACACCCCAATTGTCAGAGGTTCGGTCGATCGTACGATTGACCGCTCTGGACTGTATAGGCACGGTCGACCCCCCCGGTCGACAAAAACTGGGTCAAGGTTGTTTTTTGAAGATAAAAAAAATATTCGAATAATTTTTGTTTGAATTTTGGAAGAGAGAAGACATGCATAGCCATGAGATACAAGTTCTAAACTGAAATAGAATTTCTAAGAAAATGTGGAATAAGTATCAAAACCAAACATGTCAAAACCATACTTTTGAAAACGTGCACTTTTGTGTGTGTATATCTTTGAGCCTTAAATCTATATTCTACTATTTAACAACTAGTTTCTTATAAGGTTCTAATCGACTGCAAGAATCTTCAAGCGGGCTTCTCTGATAGTGACGTCTGAGCGACACCGAGTGCTTTGAGTTATGATCCCGTTCTTGAGTACCCTTGATCCATCAACACCTTCCATTAGAGGAAGAAACCTGTTAGATTTCTTGAACCCAGTTAGATCTTTTTGAACTCTGAAATGCACTTTTGAACTTGATTAATACTTCATATGCTTTATTATCATCAAAACATAAAACCGAGAATTGTAACCTTTGGGCCAACAATCTCCCACTTTTTGATAATAACAAAATATATGAACTATTTAAAAGAAAATCTTGGAAAAGAGCTTTGTAAAAACTCTCTCTCAAATTATGCTAGCTATCAAGTACAAGATATCAAAAAGTTATATGATAAAGGCATTGCATAAGAGCATGATCAAATAAATACCAATAAATGCTCATAAATACTTCTCTCTTTTTGTCATGCATCAAAAAGGGTAAGCAAAAACAACTAAAAATTAAAACATATGTAGATTTTATCAGAAGGAAAACTCATAAATTAACAATACAAACATTTAGCTCTCCACAAATGAAAGAGAATCTGTTAAAATCAAGTGACTTAGAAAAAATATTTTCTAGTTAAAATCAGTTGAAATATAATCAATTTAAATATCACCTTTCTCATAGTGATCTCGAAGAAAGTGATATCGAATTTCTATGTGGTTTATCTTACTATGTTGATTTGCATTCTTAGTCATATAAAAATAGTGAAAGTACACCTAGAGGGGGGGTGAATAGGTGTAAGGCTAATCTAATGATAAATGATGCAAAATTAAAAATAAATTTCAACACAATTAGTGTAACCAAAGAGCATAGCCGAATTTTCGGTGAAGGGCTCTGAACTATCTCCTCTAAATTCCTCTAAATAAGAGTTGAGGTGCTATGTAAAATTCTCTTGGTTCAACAAAAGTGAGGCACAGAGAAAATATCAAACATATGTATGAATGAACAATATGAAATAATGCTCAGTAAATAAGAGAGAGTTAAGAGATAGTGGATCAATCGCTAACACAAAGATATGTTTCGAGGTTCGAGCCACTGCTCTACGTCCCCACCTTCACACAGAAGGATTTCCACTATATCATCCACACAGGACTTCTCACACAGGGGAACCTCCACTGAGGATTTGGGTAATATAATTTTAGAGTACACAACTCCTCTCTCAAATAATAACAACCTCTACACAAAAGGCAAGACACAAAAACAATCACCTCTAAACTTAGTGGGATAAGCACTTAGCCAAACAACAATCACCTCAAACTAGAGGGATAAGGCTCAAAGCCAACACTCTAACCACAATCATCTCTACACTTAGAGGGATACCAACACAACCTCCACACTCATCTCTACATAAGAGGATACCAACAAATACAAGGACGGTTACAACTCTTGGTGGTCTCACTAAACCACAAACCAAATTTCTCACTAAAACAAGATCCAAATAGATAGGATAGATAGATACCTCAAGTGTGAGAAAATAAAGAGTTTGAAAATCAAAATCACTAAGAAAATACTTGGGAAAACTTCTACGATAAAATAGAAATGAAGAATAAAAATAATTCCCAAAGACATAAGAAAACTCTTTTAAACTTTTTGCTAAAACTCTTAAGAAGATGGTAGAATTTTGCTCTAAAAAACCACTAAGAAACCAGCTCAAGAGATGGGTATTTATACCTTCTCAAAAATCTGCCCGTTGGCAACCAAGAAAGGGCAAAACTGCCCTTCCCCCTGATTGGTAAAAAGGATAGTGTGGTAATTCGCACAAATATTCAATAAAAGAGAGAAGGTTTAGAGTCAACCTTAGGTGCTTGATCACTCCACAATGTATTTAAAATGATTGATGTATCCTTTCCAAATCACCGTAGTAGCACAAGCTATACGGGTCGAATCCACAAGGAGAGCTCACGATGGAAGCTTTACGGTTTAATGTGAAGATAGAAAACGAAGATTCTTCTTTGTTTTAAAAGAATGCAAAAGACATGGAAAAAGAAATGAAAGAATTGGTGGTTGGTGTGTACATGAAATGAAAACTATGAAATAAAATGAAAAGAATCGAAGACAAGATTTGCTTTGGAATTAATACTAAAAGAATGAAAACTTGTAGAAGACTTTTAGATGAAAAGATCCATGACTAGCTAACATTACTAACTTGCTAACTTACTAATCTCCGTTAGGGTGATGCTTGCCTCATTATTGATTCATCGGCATATATTTGTCTTGCGCGTTGGTCTAGTTACTTTCCCACTTGATTGAAGGGTAATCTACTTGGACTTGTCTTGTAGCCTCATTGATGCCATAGGCCTTCAAGATAGACTTTCAATGGTGGAATCAAAAGAGTTGCCACTCAAGGGATGCTAAGGAAGAAGATACAACATTCATTAATTGAAGTAAAGAAGTTGTACAACAAATAGCATATGTTTGGTGATCCATCTCCATGTTCCATCAAGGCACTTGTTCTAAGACAAGGCTCTAAATGAGGCACACATGAACCATATGGAGAATTACAACAAGAGATTGCCAAGCATGAAAGTAACCCATCATCTTCATCATGGATAAAATAGACTCAACAATTGCAAGATGAAGTAATTGCATTCATCCAAGAGTTAGAAGTTAAGCAAGATTAGTTTGTTAGCTAGTCATGTAGAAGAATTTAGCTACTAGCCATTACAAGAAAAGAAAAGCAATTCATGAATAAGAGTGCAATTGAAGTAAAGCTTGAATGAAAGAATGCAAGTAAAGTACTAGAAAATGCTCAAGTAGAGAAAGGAGATTGGATTAAACCTTACTTCACAAGTTGTCACACCTTGATTTACACAAGCTTTCTCTCTCTCACAATCTCTCTTTTTGTAGAATTTCTAGGGAGGAAGAAAACTAAGAGAAACAAAACTTAGAGAAAAATCAAAATACAATTTCTTTCTCTATTCTCTCCTCTCTCCCTCTGTCTTCTTTGCGAAGGCCCTGGTGGTGTATTTATAGCCTCAGAGAGAAGGCTCCAGAATCCAAGTTGTTGGAGAGAATCTCGGCCTCAACGGCCTTGTAACCGCCGTGGACACGCGGCAAAATCCTGGAAAGCGCGGCAAAATCTTGGCCGTTGAGGCCGAGATTTCTGTTGCGCGTATCTCGTAGGTTGTTAGCCACGTGGACCTTCTGGAAGTATGAGCTGGCGCGTGGATCTCTTCTAATCATGGCCTCAACATTTGAGCTTTCTTTTGGGCTTTGATTTATTTTCCTTTAATTTTTGATAATTAAAGAGATTTTGGGCCTTTTCTCAATTAGAATATGGACCTGCAAAAATAGAGAGAAAAGGATTAAAAATCACATTTTTATTTGCAGTATGCATGGTATGGATGTGGTAAAATATGCAAAAATGAATAACAATCACATCCCCATACCTAACTTTTGCTCGTCCTCGAGCAAAAAAGAAAGAAAAAGAAAATCCTAACTAGTTTATTACACCACTTTCGTAGGTGACACGATTGCACTGAGCACGTGCAACAAGCCGTTAAACCTCTAGGTTACCCTAGAGGAGGAGTGTTGTCTCCTGAGGGTTTTCAGCGGATTGCACCCACAAAATCCTTAAAGAAAAAAAAATAAAAGGGTTAGTAAAAATTTTGATCCATGTTTTAAAGATTCTCACTTAAGTCATAGGTTTCAGGTTACCCTAAACTTGTCGTTTTCTCTTATAAGCGTCTATTCGGAGTTTTATTTTCATCTTAGGTTAAGTTTTTAGGGAAAAGATCAAAAACCGGATTTTGCATCAGTCCTAGGATATATACATCTATAAATATGAAGGATCTTTCTTAGACTAAGTTCATTTATTTACTAATATATATATATAACATATTTTTTTTATACGATATTTATTTATTTACATTTCCTTAGGATCCTTAGGCTTTCTAATTTACTCTTGTAACGAGTCTCTTACCGATGACTCCTAAACCAGACGGTCTTAGGGCACCAGATGAGAAAACATTCCTAGGGTTCGATGACTCGAGTAAAAAAGGCCACGAAGGAATTTAAGGACTTAACCACCTTTAGGCGTGACTAGCAATGCTTCTTGAGGCACGACTAACCAGCTTAATTAGTGGCTAAGTAATTATTATTTATTTATATACATATTTATTTTTATTTTTATTTTTTTTATTTTTCTATTTTTTTATTATATATATATGTAAATAAAGTCACAAAGTCTTTGATTAATCCTTCAATATGTTTAATGTATATATCCTAAAGAAAGAATTAAAATCTAGTAATTTTTCTAATCCTTTATTACTTAACCTAAAAATCTAACAAAACTCCTCTTTTCGACTTATAATTAGAAATTTTAGTTTAGAGCTTCCTTAATCCCTAAAGTTAAGTTTGATTCTTTAAACATGGATCAAGAATTTCCTTTTTTATTTTTTTTATTTTTTTAATTTTTTTCTAAAAAAAGTAAAATCTAACAAGAAAATAGAAAATCTACAAAGAAAGGTAAAATCTAAAAGAAAATAAAAACCTAAAAAGAAAGTGAGAATCCTAAAAATAAAAATAAGAAGCCTAAAAAGAAAATGAAAAATCCTAGGTTAGCATCTATCCCCCCATACCTATCTCATGCATTGTCCCCAATGTATGCAAGATAAGAATATGCATGAAAATAGGTAAAGGATAAAGATCATCCCCTTTGTCGCTTTGGACCAGCGGTGGTGCTAGGTCCAGCCGACTGCGAACGTCTCAACGCTGCCTCCATACTATCCAACCGAGAGGATTGCTCCTCTACCTTCTTTCTAAGACGAACCTGCCCCCGAAAGATCTTCTTCATGCCTCGCCAGATGGTGGACATGAAGGCTCGTGATTCCATTGGGGGGTCCTGCCTCCAAAATTGTGGTTCATCTATTTCCTCTAAGCTTTCCTCCGAAGAGGACTCCACCGGAATATCTTCGGGTTGGACATTAGGAGTCCAAACCGCGTGCAAGCAACCGTTATAGGATCTGCGGCAGTGGTCGCAGGAATGCGGCAGGACAGAGAGCTCTAGGGAAGGGAAAATTTCAGAGTGCGGCGCCTGAAGAGAGGGTTCAGCTCTGAGAGGAACTTTGCGTTTGAGGGAGGAGGGGTAGGTGAAGAGAGTATTTATAGGAGGGAAGTAAAATGAGATTTCCAACTTTAGCCCTAGGTTAAAAGTGAATTTACAAGCCTAGGGATTTGGAATCTTGAAAATGAGTTTGACCCTAGGGAAGAGATGTAGAGACCTAGGAATGTTGAATTTGAAAAGTTGTGAAACTCCTTTAAGCACATAAGTCCCTCAATATTTTTTTCTTTTCTTTTCTTTTCTTTTTTCTAAAAAAAAAATTTATATACAAAAGTGGTCCCGAAAATGATATGCAGGGAAATCTGGGAGACTGTACAAACAGAATGGTCACATATAAATTGGGTCGCAAAGACCCAATCATGAACTTCTTGTGACATGAATTCAGTGGTAAGGAATGGCTTTAAACGTTGACCGTTCACAGTGAATTTATTGCCATTATTAGGATCAAGAATCTCAATCGCACCGTGTGAGAAGACATTGTGCACAATGTATGGTCCTGACCACCTGGTTCTTAATTTACCAGGAAAAAGGTGGAGTCGTGAGTTGTACAACAGAACCTTTTGTCCTGAGACAAAAATTTTTCGGTGAATGGATCTATCATGTAAAAGCTTGGTTCTGTGTTTTGTGATCCGAGCATTGGCATATACCTCATTTCTTAGCTCTTCTAGCTCGGATATTTCCAACTTCCTCAAGGCACCGGCTTTATCTAAATCCAAGTTCAGTTGCTTTAAAGCCCACATAGCTCGGTGTTCTAACTCCACAGGCAAGTGACAAGGTTTTTCAAATACAACTCGATATGGAGACATACCGAGGACAGTTTTGTAAGCGGTCCTGTATGCCCATAAGGCATCAGTGAGTTTGATGGACCAGTCTTTACGGTTCTGTCCAACAGTGTTCTCCAAAATGAGTTTTATTTGTCTATTCGTGACTTCTACTTGCCCGTTGGTTTGAGGATGGTATGCCGTGGATAATTTGTGAGAAATAGAGTATTTGCGCATCAGGGCTTCAAAAGCCCGATTGCAGAAATGACTCCCATTGTCACTTATTATCGCACGGGGGGCTCCGAAGCGAGAGATGATATTTTCTCGTAAAAACTTGATGACAACTTGGTTGTCATTTGTCCTTGTTGGAATTGCTTCAGCCCATTTCGAAACATAATCTACGGCTACCAAAATGTATTGGTTACCATAGGACAGAGGAAAGGGTCCCATAAAGTCGATGCCCCAGAGGTCAAAAATTTCGACCTCCAAGATGGGTGTAAGGGGCATCATGTCTCTCCGTGTAATTCGACCCGTCATTTGACACCTATCACATAGCTTGCAGAAATTGTATGCATCCTTAAAGAGAGTGGGCCAGTAGAATCCACTCTGAAGTACTTTCTCAGCAGTTTTTCGTGGACCAAAATGTCCACCGCAAGCTAGCTTGTGACAAAATGTCAAAACACTCTGATGTTCATCCTCAGGAAGGCACCTTCGTATTATCTGGTCAGGACAATATTTGAATAAATACGGTTCATCCCAGAAGAAGAACCGCATTTGATGTATGAAACGGTGTTTTTCCTGGCCTGACCAATGAGAAGGTATTTGCCTGGTAGCAAGGTAATTCACTATGTCAGCATACCAAGGCTCTCTACACATCACAAAAATGTGTTCGTCAGGGAAATCGTCATTAATTGGTATTCTCTCCTTTGGTGCATTTGGGATTCTAGACAAGTGATCAGCTACCACATTCTCAACGCCCTTTTTATCCTTAATCTCCAGATCAAACTCTTGCAAAAGAAGTATCCATCGAATAAGTCTTGCCTTAGCATTTTTCTTTTGCATTAAATACTTTAGGGCGGAGTGATCGGTGAAAATAATCGTCCTGGACCCTAGCAGATATTGGCGAAATTTTTCCAACAGCTAAAAATTTCTTTTCAGTAGTTGTATAATTGAGTTGGGCTTCATTCAGCGTTCTGCTAGCATAATAAATTACGTGTTGCCTAGTATCAATACGCTGCCCTAAAACAGCGCCGATAGCAAAGTTCGAGACATTACACATAATCTCAAAAGGCTTGGTCCAATCAGGTGCAGAAATGATAGGTGCTGAGACAAGTCTACTCTTAAGCTCCTTCCATGATTTTTGACATTCTTCATCAAATATAAAGGGTACATCCTTTCCTAAGAGATTTGTCAAAGGTATTGCAATGTTGCTAAACCCTTGAATAAATCGTCTATAGAAGCCGGCGTGCCCTAAAAATGATCTAATGTCCTTTAAGTATGTTGGTTCAGTGAGCTTTGTTATGACTTCCACTTTAGACTTGTCCACCTCGATTCCTATATGTGAAACTTTGTGCCCAAGAACGATTCCTTGCTTGACCATAAAGTGACACTTTTCCCAGTTAAGTGTCAAAATTTTCTCCATACAGCGTTGTAGAACCAGCTTCAAATGGTACAAGCATTGTTCAAATGAATCACCATAAATCGAAAAATCATCCATGAAAATTTCCAGAAATTTCTCCACCATGTCTGAAAAAAGGCTCAGCATGCAACGTTGAAACGTTGCGGGAGCATTGCATAGGCCGAAGGGCATCCTTCGGTATGCAAATGTTCCAAAAGGACAGGTGAAGGTGGTTTTGTCTTGATCCTCGGGAGCGATCGGGATTTGATTGTATCCTGAATATCCATCCAGGAAACAGTAGTACTCATGTCCCGCTAATCTCTCGAGCATTTGGTCAATGAACGGAAGAGGAAAGTGGTCTTTACGTGTGGCAGTGTTCAACTTTCTGTAATCGATACAAACTCGAATCTTCGTTGGAAGACGTGTTTGTATCAATTCTTTCTTCTCATTTACTACCACAGTAAATCCTGCTTTCTTGGGCACAGCGTGAACTAGACTTACCCACTGACTATCAGATATGGGATAGATAATCCCATTATCTAACAGTTTCAAGATCTCGTCTCTAACGGCTTCCTGCATGATTGGGTTTAGTCTACGCTGTGGGTCTCGTTTTGGCTTGGCATCTTCCGTTAAATGAATCCGATGTTGAACTATGGAAGGACTAATCCCCTTGATGTCAGTCATGGTCCAACCAATGGCTTCCCTATTTTCTCTTAACACAGAAAGAAGATCCTCTTCTTGTTGTTTAGTGAGATCGGATGCAATGATTACAGGAAAGGATTCCATCTCATCCAAGTACTTGTACTTGAGATGGTCAGGAAGAACCTTAAGCTCAGAAGAAGGGACAGGATCTATCACTGGTTGTTCTTGGTGCAAAGGAAGAATAGGGGTGGAATTAGTAGCCCATTCAACAGTTGACTCAACAATCTGATCAAGGTTGAAGTCATCAGACTCCAACTCAAATTCCTTTTCAGAGTCATACTCAACCTCCTCATCATGTTCACTTGTTATACCTTCTATCAAGTTCACTTCGAAAGAATCATTGTCCAAATCCCTAGGTTGCTTTCCCAGATGGAAAACATTCACCTCTTTTGTCATATCTCCGAAGGTTAGACGCATCGAGCCATTTCTACAGTTGATGATCGCTTTTGCGGTGGCTAAGAAAGGACGTCCGAGAATGACAGGTGTCTGTGCTCTGTGATTTTGTACGGGTTGTGTCTCAAGAACGACGAAGTCTACGGGGTAAATGAATTCCCCGACCCGTATTAAAACATCTGTAATCTCCCCCTTGGGAATCTTTACAGAGCGGTCAGCCAATTGTATCGTCATTTGGGTCGGACGAAGGTTGCCTAACCCTAATTGCTGATACACGAAAAAGGGAGAAGATTGATGCTAGCGCCCAAGTCAAGCAAAGCCCTATTTATGGTGGTCTGTCCTATGATGCAAGAAATGGTTGGGCTCCCTGGGTCTTTGTATTTCACAGGGATCGGACCATTGAGCAGTTCACTAATGTTGGAAGCCAGGAAGACTTTTTTAGGGACATTTGCTTTTCTCTTCTTGGTGCACATTTCTTTTAGAAATTTGGCGTAGGATGGAACTTATTGTATGGCATCAAGGAGAGGGACATTGATTTGTACTTGGTTGAATATCTCTCTTATCTTCTCCATGTGAGCATTCATCTTTTGATTTCTAAGCCTATTTGGGAATGGTACAACAGGCTTGTATGTTTGCTCATCAATCTTTTCTTTTCCTTTGGACTGGGAAGTGGATGGTTGTGTGCTTGAAGAAGAATTGTCTTGAATGGGTTTGATTGGAACAAACTGTGGTGGCTTTGACACAGATTTGGGGGGCTGATTTGAAACCTTGTTATCTACATGCTTTCCAGATCTAAGGATTTGAATAGCTTGGCATTGGCTGGGGCCTAAGTCTTCAACTTCGTGCAAGGGAAAGTGAGTTTTTGGATTGGGCACTGGTTGGCTAGGTAGCATTCCTTTTTGTCGTTCATTCAGAGAGTTAGCCAACTGCCCTATCTGGATTTGCAATTTATTCATGTCCTGCTGCTGATTGTTCATCATTGAAGCTGGGGTTTTAGATAAGGTCTCTATCATTTTTTCCAAATCAGAAATTCTCTTGTCTGAAGGATTTGGTGGTGGATGATGTTGATACGGTGGCTGAAAGTTTGCTGGGTATGGTACTGGATTTTGATATGACTGGAATCTTGGTGGACTTTGGTATGAATGGACATTTGGTGGGTTCTGGTGGTAAGTCGGTGGATGAGACTGAGCAGGGTATTGTTGTGGAAATGGTTGCCTCGGCTGCTCAGGACCTTACTGACTCCAAGAAAGGTTTGGATGGTTTCGCCATCCCGGATTGTATGTTTTGGAGTAAGGATTGTAAGTGGGTCTGGTGTATGCAGCATTCGTACTCTCCTGAAACATTTGAGTTTGATATACAGGACACTCCTCAAACAGATGATTAAGATCATGGCAATAGGTACAACCCGGGTTGACCACAGGTGATGGACTGGCCACAGGTGATGGGTTGACCTGGTTAACAGCAGAAGATTCCCTAGACTCAAGCAGTTCTATCCTCCTCATCAGTTGTGTTATCTTAGCCTCGGCAGCTATAGAGGACTCGATGGAATGCATACCGGTTCTGGAAGTGGTGGGAGTGGGTTTGTCAGGACATGACTCCCACTGAATCGTTTTTTCAGCTAATGCTTCAAAGAGATCCCACCCCTGGTCTTCATTTTTCTTTAAAAATTCTCCTTGGCACATGGTTTCAAGGAGTGTTTTCGTTTGGTAATCCAGTCCATCATAGATAATTTGGCACTGACGCCATTTCTCTATACCATGATGGGGACAAAGGGCTAGAAGGTCTTTGAAGCGTTCGAAATACTTCCAGAATGGTTCATTGGTTTCCTGCTTGAATTGCATTATGTTTTTCCTCATGAGGGCTGTCTTGTGGATGGGATAGAATTTCTTAAGAAAGACTTTTACAAAATCATCCCATGAAGAAATCGAACTGGCGGGAAGATTGTAAAGCCATTTCTTAGCAATGTCTTTTAACGCAAAAGGTATGAACCTTAACCTAACAGCGTCCTCGGTCAGTTGGAAAATCCTCATCATTACGCTTACTTCTTCAAACTCTCGAATGAAGAAATACGCATCCTCAGATTCTAAGCCATGAAATCGAGAAAGTGTATTTATGAATTGTGGCTTCAGCTCAAATTGATTTCCATTTGTTGTGGGGAGAAGAATGCATGATGGAAGTGATGTGCGAATCGGGTAGAACTTGTCTTGCAACGAAGTGTGGTTTTCCATGGTTAGGAATGTGTCGAGTGGTGTTTTTGCAAGTGTAGAAATTCTCACTAGCCTAGCAGAATTTGAATCCCGGTACCACTCTTGCATACACAATCACAGTCAACGTGCACCGATCACATAAGCGAGGAAAAAAATGAAAAATAACAAACAATAAAAGAAAAAATCAATCCAAGCTATTTAGGGTTCCTGGACCTAGACGACTCCTAACTGATTAGATCGTCCACAGGAGGTTTAGTGTAGACTTTGACTACAAGCTAATCAGCCAGGTAAGGGCAAGGTTGTTGGGAGGTTTTCCGTCAAAGACGTTCCTTAATTAAGTAATCACCAACCTTCGGGCTTTCGGCCCTCAATCCCTTTCCTAGACACTGATTTTGCAAAAGTCAATTTCCAACACTTTTTGATTAGTCTACAAATTCTGCATTATTATATCGCATTTCTCACAGTTTTTATGAATAAATAGTCGTCTAAATCGTGTTTTGGTCTTAATTGCAGGTAAATCCAAAGTCCAAGGGCAAAGATGGAATAAGAGGCTAATTCAGCTCAATTTATGCTAATTAATCCCGCAATTACTTGGAGGCCAAGCAAAGGATTTTCTAGAACATGCATTGTACCTAGACTCCTGAGCTGTCAGACGAATATTCGGGCGAAAGCACCAGAAATAGGATATACCTGGAAGCAGCTAGAAGCTAGACGAACGCGTGGAAGAAATCCAGAGAATTAATTCTCTGGAATTGCCACAAAACGCGGCAAAGGCGCGGCAATCCTACAGAGCCACGCGTCGATTTTCGACGCGTGGCCCTGTCTCGTCTTCTGGATCCTTCTGAGCCCTATAAATAGCCCTGCAGAGAGCCAAACCGAAAGCAGTCTTCGTTTTTAGGAGTAGATCCAGATTTTTAGTGTAGTGTAGGTGAGAGTTTTTCATTTCTTATATTTTGATTTCTTTTTAGATCATTGTAGTAGGGTTGAGTGATTTCTAGAGAGAGATTAGTGAGGGATTGATGTAATAGAGAGTGACACTCTATGTAAAGATGCCTCCTTTCTCTTCCAATGTAATCTCCTTCTCCTTCTACATGATGTTTTCTTGCTAGTTTTTCTTCTCATGGCAATCTAACTACTAACCACTAACCTATCTAACCACTTACTTGATAATCCACATGAATCGGGTTGCCTCTACAAGGCCTTGTTCTTACGAGAGCCATTGATGGCCAAAGATGATGGATTCTAACAATCTAACTTGCTAACTTGCTAACTTACTAACCAAGCTAACTCTCTTTTATTTTCATGCTCTTTTATTTCATGCTTGTAGTGTAATGAGTGATGCTTGTAATTGCTTGTTCTTGTTGCAATGTTTTGATTGTTATGAACCATCCATGAGCCATGCTTTGTATTGCTTCTTGAAGATAAGGATTGTGATGGCCGAGGATCAAAATGTGAGGCAACTATCTCGAAGAGGTTAGCATGGTTAGTGGAGTACTTAGTAGTTAGTAGCCATGAGTTTTCTTTTACCTTTGTTTTAGAAATCGTTTTCAAGTTCCTCTTCTTATTTTCTTATCGACGTTTTCATCGCTCTCCTCACCTACCACATGCTTGTTTTCATTTTCTTTTCTTTTTCATTCTTTCAACATAGAAGAATTGTTAACATCTGACGTGACTAGAGACTGTTAATGCTTCTATCGCCTCCCTTCCCTGTGGATACGACCCGTTGAGCCAATGCTATAACGGAAGTATCGAGGGTACACTAAGCACATTCGAGCTTTTTCATTTGATTTCATAAATACACATTTTGAGTGCTAGTTTTCACCCCGATCAAAAAAATGGCGCCGTTGCCGGGGAGAGCAACGGATTTTTCTTTAAAGTGAAGAACTAAACGAATCTTCTTCTCTGTTGCAGGTACAGGTTGAAGATACTGCAAATCTTGCATTGCAGAAACATATAAGCGGACCTGGGCCTCTGCTCTCGAAAGCAGCGACCAGGATCCCTCTGGCTTGCCGCGTTCTGCCGCGCGGGCGCGGCAAGGAGGAGTTGACTTCTAACCATTTTTCTGCAGGGTCTCTTGCTCTGCAAAATACAGCTTCTGCAATACTTAAATTCTTGTTTGCTTCACCTATTACCTGCTAATTTAATCAACAGTAAAAAATTGGTTGAAATTGTTAAAAATTGTTTAGACATTTGCATTTTTAGGCACGTGTCTTTCAATTCTTTTACTTTTACTGTTGAAGAGTGCTGGAGGCAAGGTACGTTTCGCATTGCATATAGACTAGGAATCATCTCTTGCTTGATTTTCATGCTTTGAGTGAATCTTAGTGATATTTCTTGTACACTTGCACAATTCAATTTTAAGGGCATAACCCGTAAATAAGATAAGGTGGGGGAGTTCATTACCCTTTCCTTAGCCCGAAAATCATTTTCCCAAGCACTCACTAACCCAAGCCTAATTTAATAAAAAAAATAGACGTTGGCCCTAGGGACATCTCGGACTCATTTAGGAGATTATCTTAAGGGGGAAAAGTGTTAGAATTTAACTCTTGCAAAATCAGTGTCTAGGAAAGGGGTTGAGGGCCGAAAGCCCGAAGGTTGCTGGTTACTTAATTAAGGAACGTCTTCGGACGGAAAACCTCCCACCAACCTTACCCTTCCCTGGCTGATTAGCTTGTGGTTAGAGTCTACACTAAACATCCCGTGGACAGTCTATCAGTTAGGAGTCGTCTAGGTCCTAAGTCTACCCTAACTTAGGTTAGAATTTTTCTTTCTTTTGTTTGTTTGTTTGTTTGTTTGTATTTGATTGTGTGATATGGCTTACAATTACAATTCTTTCCATCCTAATAATAATCCATATTTCACACCATCTCCATATTCGGATAATTCCAACCCGGCGTTTTACAATACGCACCAACCAAATACACCGGGTTGGCCTTATCCGAATCAATATGACCCATACCCCCCATCTAATAACTATAATTTCCATAATAATTTCAACTCTTCACCGAGTAATTGGGGATTCCAGTCCCCCGAGTTTAATTATCAACCTCCTTGTCCACCATATTCACCAAGTCTACAATATCCACTGTATTCATTTCCTGATTCCGCTTCATATACTCCTTCTTATACTCCGCCAATTGAAGAAAAATCTGAGTTACTCAGGAGTATAGAAGCCAATCTACAGAGGGCCGAGCAACAACTTCAAGAAACATTTGACCCTCCAATTCCACAGTATTTTCAAGAGTCTTACTCAGTTCCACCTTTTCCTAATGAACAACCATTTGTCATGGAAACGAGTAAAGATTTCTTGTGTGAGTCCACTCTTCCATCACCACACAGTTTTCACTCACAATTTCATCACCAATTCCAAAACAATTCTTCATCTTTTCAACAAAATAATGAACCAATGAATTGTGAAAAGATGCTTGAATTCCTGACTCATGCTCGAAATGATTGTAACCGTGACATAGATTTGATGATCCAAACTCTTCATTCTCATCCTATTTCTAATGTCACTAACCATTCTGTCAAAGAGTCATGTTGTTTTGAAAATCAAGATTCAATTTCAGCACAACCACCTGAACTTGTCCAAACTTCAGATCCAATTGACATTTTGGCAAGTTTTCCTTTCCCTGAAATTGAACTTGAACATAATTATGATCCTGAACTTTCACCAGATGATTCAACTTACTTCCTGATTCAATCATGACTTCCATATCCTTACCTGATTTCACTTCATTTCCCAAGTCAGACTTGGATCCAGTACCCATCTGTTGTGAATTTGAATCACCAATCTTTTATGATGATCACATTGAACTTGACCAATTTCATACTCTTGAAAGTCCTATTGATAAATTGGCAAGTTCACAATTTTTTAGAATTGAACTACATGAGGAATGTGATCTTGAACCCCAACTTAGTGATTCAATTCTTTTTCCTGATTCAGTAATGACTCCGGTATCTTTACCTCACTTCAATATTTTTTCAGAGTCGACATTGGATCCTTTCCCAATTCACAATGAAGTTGAATCACCCATCTTTAAGGATCATGTTGAACTTGACCAATTATACCTTTTTGAAGATCCTATTGACAAATTGGCAAGTTCTCCATTTTGTGGAATTGAACTCAATGAGAAATGTGACTTTGACCCTCAAGTTTGTGATTTAGTTCAAATACCTGAATCATTAATGACTCCTGTTTTGTTACCCAATTTGAGTAACATTTTAGAGTCAGTTTTGATTCCCAACCCTCCTGAACTTGAATCACTAATCTTAGATAGTCACATTCCATCATGGGAAACTGAATGTGGACTTGAGCTTCATTTTCTTGACTTGGACCCAGTTCCTGAATCCATTCCGACTCCTGAACCTTTACTTGACTTCATTCACTTCCCTGAGTCGGTGTTCCTTTCCGAGTCCAAGTCAACCGTTCTATCATTCCATATTCCATTCTGGGACAAGGTAGTTGATAAATTTAACTCAGAAATTATTTTAAAAATTTGGAAATTAGATGGGGGAATGTACATAATAATCTTAAATGCACACATCATTTTTGTGGGTCATATTATTGAAATTTTTGGTGGGTTCCTGAAAACCCAACGTAAAGTTGATTGGGCCATGTTTCGTGGACCAATCAGACCGCCACCGGAACCACCACCTTAAGGTAATTTTTTCCTTCCCTCTCTATTTTGTTTCATGCATACATATATCATGATGCATTGAGGATAATGCATGAGATAAGTGTGGGGGAGGGTTTACTAACTTAGAGTTTTTAGATTTTCTTTCTTTTACATTTCTTTTAAGAAAAATAAATAAAAAAAATAAAAAAAATAAAATTTTTTGAAATAAGAGACAAAGTTTTGTTGTATTTTTAAGAAAATTAAGATGTATCTTAGAAATTAAGAAAGCCTTAATTATGACATCTTAAACCTAGTTGAAATAATAGATCATGTTTGAAATTATAGGCTAAGTAAGAAAAATTGGTGAGATATTTTTATCTTGAATTTTTTGCCTTAGATATTATGCACTTCACACTTACACATTTCTTGGGATGGAAACAAAGACCAAAAATGCCATATAAATAAAATAAAAAAAGAAAAAGAAAAAAAAATATATATAAATAAAATATCACTTATTAAGCTGGAGAATTGTGCCTCAAGAAGCATGATTATTCACGCCTAACGGTGGTAAAGGAAATAAATAATCCCCCTTAGTTATGTGGCCTTTTTCACTTGAGACCTTAAACCCGAGGGATGTTTTCTCATCTGGTGCCCTAAGGCCGACTGGTTTGGGAGTCATCGGTTAAAGGCTCGTTACAAGGGTGAACTAGAAAGCCTAGACTAAGGGAAGAAAAAAGCAGAAAAATATATATATAAATAGATAAATGGCTTGATGGTTGGAGTTGAAATCCCAGAAATTTTCACAGAGCACGGTGTGCATATTATCTAGGTTTTATGAAAGATAAAATATTCAATCCAATTTTGAATTCTTACCTTAATTGAAAACAAGATCTTGCATGGAGACTAAGTTTAAGGGAGAATGATTATAGGTGGACTTATGACCTAGGATCACTTATATTTTTGCAAAAATAGTTCGTAAACATGTCTCTTGTTCAAAATGCGTTTTCAAAACACTAACATTTGTCTTCTTTCTTTATGGATTTTGTGGGTGTAATCCGCTGAAAACCCTCAGGAGACAACACTCCTCCTCTAGGGTAACCTAGAGGTTTAACGGCTTGTTGCACATGCTCAGTGCAATCGCGTCACCTGCGAAAGTGGTGTAATAAAATTGGTAGTTAGGATTTTCTTTTCTTTTTCTTTGTTTTGCTCGGGACGAGCAAAAGAATAAGTGTGGGGGTGTGATTGTAACTCAATATTGCATATTTTACCTCATAATTCCCATGCATTTAATAAATAAATATATGATTTTTACTCATCTTCTCTATATATTTACAGGTATACACTTAAATGGAGAGAAAACAATTAATCACTTTAATTAGCAATAATTAAAGTGATTAATTTCAAAGCTAAGATAAAGCCCAAATCTAATCCAAGATCCAGAGAGATCCGCGCAACAAACGAAGAATCCAGAAGGTCCAAGTGGCTGAACAAACTCGTAACAACCCACAACAGAAAGTGGTTAGCCAACGGCTGCCGTTTTGCCGCGCCTTGCTGCCAGAACGTGGCAGTATCAGGGCCGTTGGATCGCGGATTTTGCGCCAACAGAATATCTTCTAGATCCTTCACCTGGGGCTATAAATATGTGACCTTGGACCTGCGAGCTGAGACTGAACAGAGAAGAGAGGAAAATCATTAGTTGTTGTAATTTTGTTTAGTTTTTCTCTAGGTTTAGTTCTTTAGATCCCTCTTCTCTTTCCCTAGAATTCATTGTAAAAGAGAGAGATTGTGAGAGAGAGAGCTTGTGTAATCAAGGGTGACAACTTGAAGCTATGCAAGGATTGATCCATTCTCCTTCCTCTACTTGAGCTTGGTTCTAGTTTACTTGCTTTCTTTATGTGCTTTCTTTATTGCTTTCTTTAATTCCTTGCAATTTACTTCATGCTTTGTTTTACTTCTCTAATGGCTTTTAGCTAATCTTTCTCCATGTACTAGCTAACCACTAGCCTTGCCATCTTCACTAACTCATGGGTGATCGCTTTATTTTATCTTGCAAGTTGGATGGTCTTCTCTTCTCCGATGGGTTAAACCACCCTTCATCTACATGAGAAAGTAATTAGATCAACACGCAAGACGAATCTACGCCGATGGAGTGACAACATGAGGCACGCCTTCACTATCACGGAGTTTAGTAAGTATTGGTAAGATAGTAAGGTAAGCTAGTCATGGTTTGCTTCTTCTTTAAGTTTCCTTTTCTTTTCTTGTGAATACCAAATCTCACTCTTGATTTCTTTTCCGACTTTTTCACCATGAACATATCCATCCTTTCTTTAGTTTCTTTTTCCTTTGATTCATTATTTTTATTAGCATAGAAGAATTCTCGTTTACTTTCTTCACTACGATGCGTAACGCTTCCATCGCTAGCTCTCCCTGAGAATCGACTCGGTATAGCCTTATGCTATAGCGGAGACAAGAAAGGGTACATCAAATACATTTTTATACTCATAATACGTATACCTTTCTCGTCCAATCATAACACCCGCGCCAACATCTCTCAGGAGACCCGCGTGGTCAACCTCTCTGGTGTCCAGCCAATCCGCCCTCTTCTTCAGCACCAGGTCATCGGGGGTTCCCCTCAACCTCCACGATGCAACCGGAACGCTGAACGGCGGCAGAGGAGGCGTGCGCGTCAACTACAAGTTGGAACGACCGATTGTCCAACAGAGGTAGGACGCAAGGTTCAGACCAGCGTACCACATCCGAGACGTGAAGTCCGCGTTTGGCAGCCTAAATGTGAGGTTCACCAAGCAGGCTCCTCGGAAGCCCCACTCCCCAGACGCCAAGGCAAAGCTCGCGTACCTTGTCAAGTACAAGAGGCACGCGCTTCTAGGCATGGGGCCCAGCAGCCCTACAATTTTCAAGCGTCTCTTCCCAGACGCAATTATCAGCAACGTGAGAGCTGCGTCTCTCATCAGCAGAGACGCCAAGCTCACGCTAAGAAGCCGCGACGCAAGAGCTGCGTTCATGCTCCCCGCGTCTCTGAACCCTGCGTCCCAGCTGTACAAAGCAAGGATGCCTCCCGCCCTCGACATTGCGAGGCTAATCTCTTTGATCCTCCTCCCATGGATCTAAGGGATTATTTGACAAGGAAGAGAAGTGCTAATCGAATCACTTCATCATGTTACTGCGAACGGCTTATCACAATGCTCTCTGAGTGCCGTTGCAGCTCAGATGCAAACTAGCAGTCTCTAGTCAGACAGCTGACCCTGATTCCCCGATCAGCCAAAAGAAGTCGTTCCCATAGAAGGAGGGTCTTCTCTGATACTGAGTATCCGGAGCTCACTGTAAACATGACAAGCAGGAGTAGGGGAAAGCAACCGGCGATCAGCTCCGATGATGAATCTGACGCAGAACCGGAAGGAGTGTACCTACACACTCGCACCAGGACCGGGGCAATCCTCCTGATTGACTACAATGCTCTTGCCCGGGGCATTGAGGTGAATGACTCGCATTTCGCTATTGCAGATTCACAGGCTTCAAACTCTTCTATAGAGAAAGAGGCCTTTATATACATGACCAGCACTCCTGAGGAAACCGCCAGGCGCTTGGAGCAGCGAGCCCAGGTCCAGAAGGAACAATTCGAGATGATTCGTGCTCAGAAAGAATCTATCGACTCCCTCAAGCAGATGCTCGCACAGTTGCTTGAGGACAAGAGGAAGTCAGCTGACAAAGCCTCCTCTAGAAAGTCTAAGGGCAAACGAAAAGAGGGAGAAAGCTCATCTTCTGTACATATAGAGGAGAAAGAGTACCCCACTTCTGGTTCGTCCAAATCCTCATCGCACGGAAAAGATGACCAAGACCAAGAAAAGGTTCATTCTAGAAGAATGAATCAATTGGAGCAACCTCTGGAGGCCCTTACTAACTGAAAAGGCTTGCAAGAAGCAAGGGTGGTCCGACCATATCAACTGAGTGGGACCTTGTTCCATACCCTCCCAAGTTCAAGGCTCCGACCCTCCAAGCATTTGATGGAAAGGTTCACCGAACTAGCATATTTACTACTTTAAATCCCAAACAGGGAATGTGGTAGATAACGATGCCATCCTGGCACGTTTGTTCATTGGCACCCTAAAAGGGCTTTCGTCCGAATGGTTCATGAAGCTCCCAGAAGGCTCCATTAAGAATTGGGGCGATTTGGAGAAGCTCTTTCTAACGCACTTCTTTGAAGATGACTCGGAGGTCACCATGCCAACCCTTTTGGCCACCAAACAGTGAAAAGGAGAATCCGTCAAGTCTTTCGTAGAAAGATTTCAGAATGTGGCACTCCGATGTCCAAGCGGTATGACCCAGGTCACCCTGGTGGAAACATGCCGCCATAATCTACAAACCTCACTCCTCGCCTAAATAGGAGTCGCCGAAAGCCGCACCTGGAAGTAGTTGATCCAACATGGTGAACAGGCTGAAGAAATTGTCGCCCGGGTCAGGGCAGAAGAAAACAAACCCAGACCTGAGAGGTCAACAAGGCGTGCGCCAGACACCTCCCTCCAAGCAAAACGGAAGGATAACTTGGCGACAGAGACCAAATCCCCGTCAAACCTCAACCGGTTAAGGGAAGTGGCTCTTCAAGCCAATCACGCGCCAGCAAGCAGTATTCCTTTAAGGATGAACATGTCGACTTGCTCTTCAAATTACTCAACAAGAGCAACAGACTGAAGCTTCCTGAAGCTAGGCGCCCTGAAGAAGTCAGTAAAACCGATAATCCCAACTACTACTTGTATCATAGGATGTTGGGACACCCCACCAAGAGCTGTTATGTCTTCAAGGACATCCTTCAGGCTCTGATTGACACGGAGATATTAAAACTCCGTCCAGAGTAGAAGAAGGTGACGACCAATATGACGTCATTTCTCCAGTTTGGAAGACAACCTCCAACACCCTCTGGAGTAGTCCCTGTCCCAAAAGGAGAGCTGAGAATGGTCAACACAGACCCTTACCAGCAGCAAGAGAACGGCCTGGTACCTGTTCCCACACCTCGGGGAGAAGTCATGTGGGTTCATCCCGACCTTATGGATGGCTAGCAATGGACCACTGTGACCAGCAGGAAGTCCAAAGGCAAAGCTAAAGCTTCATCCTGTAATGTGGTACGTGCCTCTTCTCGGGAAGCAGAGATTGATGTTCCCTCGTTGACTGATTCAGAAGAGGAAACAATAGCTCTGGCCACAGAACCCAACCAACTTGTGCCAGAAACCCGTTCAGGGCAGTCATATTTGAAAAAGTATGACAAAATGGCGGTAACTCCTCCAAAACCCGCTGCAGAGTCAGCCAAGCCTTCCACAAAACAACCCGTGGAAAGACAAAAAGAGCTTCGGTTCTCCAGAGTCCTCTCAAAAGACATCGCAGAAGGATCCGCAGCGCCTTACCGCTTCGATGTCCTGACTCAACTGGCCAATATCCCGGCCCGAATTACTCTTTATGAGCTCCTCAGGCTATCGAAGTCAACCAGAGAAGCTCTACAAGAGGCCCTCGCTAATGCTGAGGTTTTCATGACCCAGGTACCGATTCGACCACAGGAGGGAGATGTTGAGGATTGTCTCCATGCCTCCCAAAATGCTCCCTGTATTACCTTCACAGCAGATGATATGCAGGTCAAAGGGAAACATGATCGACCCCTGTATTTCACAGGGTATATTGGTTCATCTGAAGTAAGCCGCATTCAGGTGGATCCCGAGTCAGCATTGAGCATTATTCCTCGCCGTGTCATGCAACATCTACGGGTTCCTACTCATCGTTTGAGCGCTATCCAGACAACCATTTATGGGTTCAATGCCAATGGAACCCGTCCAATGGGGAAGATCAAGCTCAAATGCCAGATCGGGGACCTAAGGTTAGAGGTGACATGCTACATCATCAATGCCGACACTTCCTACAATCTGCTGCTGGGACGACCATGGATTCATCATAATTCTATCGTTCCCTCTACTCTCCACCAAGTCATGAAATACATCGACGGGAGTGGAAAAGTGCGAACGTTGATTGCCGAAAGGCATCCGTTCAAGGGAGTTGAGAATTATTTCACAGATTCTCTCCTGTATAAGGACTCTGTGGAAATAGATGAAATCCCGCAACCAGAGGAGCCCGACTCTGGTAATGAAGCCGACACCGAGCCGAAAAAAGAAGAGTGCATGTGGGAACTAGATCCACTTGTAACGGGCATTAATAAGCTCGATGTTGATAATACCACCGATGATGTAGCGGATGGTATATTAATGAAGAATTAGATATGGCGTATTTCTCTGTATTTTCTTCTGATTCAGTGCCGTCAGACACTAGTACCGAGGTGAATGATGATCTCTGGTCGGCAATGGATGCTTTGACATCATTGCATGTACCAGTGAAATCGTCCTTCGAAACATACCGAGATGCTGGTAATGCGCAAGAATCCATATTCATGGTTCCAGCGAGACGGAAAGGCCAAAGACCAATTCTTTTTGGACGAGTTGAATCTGAACAATAACCTGTGAAGAATCAGAAGGCGAGGAGGAATCCCCTCAGTTCGATCATTATGAGCCAAAGGCACTCACAATGATGGGAAGCATGGGATATGATCTAACAAGCGGACTAGGGTTGAATTTCGGCAAAGGAAGGAGAACGCTACTTCGATCTTTTGTGCCGAAAGGGAAAACCCCTGATTATTATCATCAGACTCGCAGGGGGTTGGGCTATGTATCAACTCCGATCCCATCAGCCTCTGCTCTGGAGAGTCATTGGGCCATGATTGCTCATCGGGCACGTCCTTGTGGGAATCAGATGCTAGTGTCGACAACATCTTCAGAGAAATTTCAGTGAACATAGTTTCAACAAGCCACCTAGAAGACAACGGGTGAAGAGGTAATCCAATCCGATACAGATCCTTGGATCCAACACTTAAACAATCTTTGGAATACTCGCTTTGAACAACACGAGCCACCAACAGAAGATAAGGTTGTCCAGATCAATCTAGGAGATGAGGCTAGTCCTAAGCCCATCTTCATAAGCGAAGGCCTATCACCTTCTGAGAAAAAGGATCTAATATCTCTTGTGCAAGAATATATAGACGTCTTCGCCTGGAATTATGAAGACATGCCTGGACTCGATCCCCGAGTGGCTATGCATCGCCTCAACATTAATACGGACGTAAAGCCCGTCAAGCAACAACAACGACGGTTCCGTCCAGAAATAATGGAGGCAATTCAATCAGAAGTCAGAAAGCTTATAAACTCTGGCTTCATTAGGGAAGAACAACATCCTGATTGGGTAGCCAACATCGTTCCCGTTGCTAAAAAGAACGGAAAGATCCGAATCTGTATTGATTTTCGTGATCTAAATAAGCTTGTCCCAAGGATGAATTCCCACTGCCAATTACAGATGTCATGATTGACAATACATGCGGATTCGATCGAATGTCCTTCATGGATGGATTTTTGGGATATAATCAAATCAAAATGTATCCTGATGATGAAAGATATACCTCTTTCAGGACATGATTGGTAGTGAAAAGTGCATTTTTATCATCATATTTACCGTCACATTTTCATATTTATTTATATAATTCTGCACATTTATTAATATTTTGTGATTTATTGTGTGCAGGCCTCGAAATAATAAAAAGAAAGAATTAAAGCTTAAAAAGAGCCCAAAAGCCCATATTTGAAGCCCAAGAGTCAAAGTGCAAATATCAGATTGTCAAAGTGCAATTATGCAAGGGCTAAAGTTGCAATTATCAAAGATGAGGAAGGATAGAATTCTACCCAACCCTAAACTCTTGCAGGATGTGCATAAAAGCCAAAGATGAGAAGGAAATTCGTGATAAAAGATTTGGGATAATTGAGATCAAGGTAACTTCATTACCAAGTTATCTCGAAATCCCAACATAAAGAGCCAGGATCAAAACTTCCAGAAGCAGGCGACTAAATGGACGGACCAGGAGAAGCCACGCGCCAAAGCGCGTGGCCATATGCCACAGTATTGCCGCGGAATCGCGGCAAAAAGCCGCGTCCGCGGCAATTTGATCTTATCCCTGTACCAGATTTCGTAGGGGAGTTCGACTGGGACTCTGATTCCCTCTGCACCTATAAATAGCCCCTGCAGTGCAACATACAGAGCGTCAGAGGCGAGCCAAGGGCCAAAAGCTAGGGTTTTAGGTTTAGGTTAGATTTTCTTTCTTTGTAATTTCTATTTTCTTTTTGTAAAAACTGAGAGGAGATGATGTATTCATGGAGGAAGGGATCTACTTGTACTGATGGTGACAGTCGGTGTAAGTTCTATTTTTCCACCATTGTTTAATAATCAAATCGAGGTTGCTTTTATTTTGTAATATTTTCTTCTTATTTAATCTTGTGTATCTCAGTATTTACTTCCTTCTATTTGTTCTCTAATGTCTTGCCCACCATGAGATCCAACTGCTTCGAGAATACCTAGCCGAAGAAGGAACCTTGACGGCCCATGGCGATGAACAGGTCTTCATAGCTTGTTTTTCATTTCGTAGAGTAGATTAAGAAGGCGGACGATCCCATAAGCAGTGCTTGTACGCCTTCCAAGAAAAGGTAAATCATCGCAACGGTTCAAACGGTAAGCAGACTAAAGAGGTAAGTTTCTTTTCTTTTCTTTCTTTTTGTAGATTAAATCCCAACTTCTCCATATTCTTTTCTACCACCCATTGTAAATACCACTTCCTTTCTAACTATTTAATATAAAAGATAATTTTTAGAGATAACTTTCTTAACGCTTCCATCGCAGTCCCTCCTTGAGGATCACGACCCGCATAGCCTGCTACCGCGGATTAGAACTGAGACTTGCACATCATATTCTAAAATACTATATTTTTGTGTGCAGGAAAATTCAGTCAACAAATTGGCGCCGTTGCCGGGGAGGGACGGTAAGTTTATCTCTAAAATAAAAATTTAATTTTAAACTAATTCTTTATTCTTTTCTGTTTGCAGGTTTGGAGAACAGGAAACAGAAACATAGCCGCAGCAGTAAACATATTGCTATTCTGTGCCTCTGCCCTCGAAGGCAGAGCACCAGAACCCACTGTTTTGCCGCGGATCCGCGGCCAGAGCCGCGGAAACGCGGCAACAGTGGTGAATTACTGATCCAATTTTTTTGCAGGGTGCTTCAAGTTAAAAAATTCTGCTTTCTGCTCTGTTCTGATTTGTTCTGTGATATATCTGTAAATTGCTAATAATTCAACAGTAAATATTGGTTGTTAAAAATAAAATTTGATTAGACGTTTGCATATTAGGCACGTGTCTTTTCAATTATTTTTATTTACTGTTGAAGAGTGCTGGAGACGCAAGGTACGTACGCATTGCATGTAGAATAGGACTCATCTCTTGGTTGATTTTCTGCTGTGAGTGAATTACTATCTATTTATCTTGTACACTTGCACTAATTCATCTTAAGGGCATAACCCATTAACAAGATAAGGTGGGGATTTCATCACCCTTCCTTAGCCCAAAAATCATATCCAAAGCACTCACTAACCCAAGCCTAACATAAAATTAGTAGACGTTGGCCCTAGGGACACTCGGACTCAATTAGGAGATTATCCTAAGGGGGAACGGTGTTAGAAGTTGACTCCTGCCAAATCAGTGTCTAGGAAGGGGATTGAGGGCCAAAAGCCCGAAGTGTGGTGGTTATTTAATTAAGGAACGTCTTTGACGGAAAACCTCCCACCACTCTTGCCCCGACCTGGCTGATTAATTGTGGTCAAAGTCTACACCCTACCTCCCGTGGACAGTCTAACCAGTTAGGAGTCGTCTAGGTCTAGGTCTACCCTAACTTAGGTTAGAAAATTTCTTTTTTTTGTTTTTTTCTTTTGTTTGCTTTGTGTGATATGGGCCTATAACAATAATTTTTTCAATTTTAATGAGGATCCATATTATACACAACCTCTTTTTCGGATAGTACCAACCCGGAATATCATAACTCTAACCAACCTAGTGTGCCAGATTGGTCTTATCCGAATCATTACATTCCCCAGTCCCAATACTATGAACAAGATTGGAATAATCATCACTACTCTT
>JAVJIF010030700.1:0-96451 GCA_038442645.1 Agave tequilana
AAGAAAGATGAATCACTATTCTCTCAAGTTGCCTGATAATCTTTCTTCTTTTTGTTGAATTTGTTGAACTTGAAATACCCTTTGTATTTTAGCAATGGGCAATCCTTCTTTATATGACCTAGTTTATTACAATTAAAACAAATAGGATTAAACTTACCTTGTTTCAAGAACTTTCTAAATTTTCTTGAGAGCATGGCCATCTCCTTTTCATCATCATCTGAATTGTCCATATCTAAGGATGTTTAGAAGGCAAGTACTTTCTTCTTATATTGAAGTTGTTGTTCATCCTTCTTCCATCTTCAAGTTGAACTTCATATGCCATTAAATTACCAATAAGTTTTCTAATGACATTGTTGAAAGGTCATTTGCTTCTTCTATTGCAATGATTTTCTTCTTCCAATCTGATATGAGTGCACGAAGAATCTTATATAACTTTTTCAACTTGAGTGTATTCCTTTCCAAGGGCTACTAATAAATTTGTAATGTCGGTAAACCTTGTAACCATTTCTGCAATGGTTTCATTCTCCTTCATTTTGAAGAGTTCAAACTTATGAATAAGAACAGAGATTTTAGATTCTTTATCTTTATTTGTACCTTCATGTGTTACCTGTAAAATCTGTCATATTTGATTTGCAGATCTAGCTGTTGACACACGATTAAATTCTTCTTTATTCAAGGCACAGAAAAGCGTATTCATTGCTTTGACATCAAGATTTACCGACTTCTTTTGTTCTTCACTCCATGCATTATAATTGGTGGTTAGCTTGGTGTATGGTGCTTCTACTATGTTCTATAGTTTATCATTGAGTGATTGCAAGTAGATCTTCATTCTACACTACCAGTAGTTGTAGTTTAATCTATCAAATAATGGTGGACGTTGTGTAGAATGTTCTTCCTTGAATTGTGATGAAGGAAATCCTTTACCATCCTTGAACATTGCAGGCAGGCTCTGATACCAATTGCAGGATCTAAAAATAATGGCAACACAAATACTAAAATAGAGATGAATAGTGTTTATAAACTTTTAATTAAAATACTTACAAGAAAGAAAAATGCACAGAATAAATCTCAGAAAATGCAAATATAAACACGAGAGATTTTATCCTGGTTCGGTCCTCATAGCCTACGTCCAGTCTCCAAGCAATCCGCTTGAGATTTTTCTTATCCTGATTTTGATACACCCCAAAATCAACTCTTTTACATCACTTGACAAACACCCTTTACCAAATCTGTACAACTCTTCTCTACACCAAGAAGACACTATCTTTGTACAACTCTTCTTTACACGAAGAAGATACTCTCTTTGATTGATTACAATGTATTCTATAAGCCTTAAAACTTGTACGTGACAAGGTATCTTATAGGAGAACTCTCAGAATTCTTCAAAAAAGAATTGGAATTGTGTGGAGAACAGAAAGTGAAAACTAGTTTTCTGAAAAACAGAATTTTTAATAAAGTTTTGGATAGAAAACTTATTATTTTAATTGGTCATTACATCCAAGGACAACATCCCTATTTATAGGTAAAATCAATTGTCAGTTAGGGAAGTTATCAACTCAAATTTGAAAATCAAAACGTTAGAGAAAATATCAGAAAATTAAACTGAATAACAGTCAGAAATTATAGTTAGTCAACTAGGAATGAGAGTAGTCGACTACAATAAGAAGTTTTGTCTGGATTAGTCGACTAGCCTAAAGATCAAAGTCGAATATAGAAGGCTAATACAGAATGATAAGTCTCTGGAAACTAAACTTAGTCGACTAGATATAAGGGTTAGTCAACAAACGGAGAACTGATATTTCTCTGTGAAGATACTTAGTCGACTATAGACTTTTATAAATCGACTAAAAAATATGTTAGTCGACTATAGAAAGGGGTTAGTCGACTATAAGACTAATTTGTGTGTATGATCAAGGCTTTTAACAAATTTCTAAAAATACACAAAAATAGTCAATATCTTTGAATATATTTGAGCTACCAGAACTCAGTACTAGCTCTGTAGATTAAGCTCTAATGTACCTGCATCACATTTGTTATCATCAAAATCTATTCTCATCAAATTGTAAGTTCTAATACCTCACATCGCGTTTGTTTGAGTGTGACATCCGTGTTTTAGGTTGAAACGTGATCCTTGTGTTTGATCTGAGGTTCGCATTTTTAAGGTTTTATCTTCAGTGATTTTTTGACAGCCTACAAAACCCTCTCTAAAGTTTTTGAAACCCCATAGTTGACTAGAAAGGATTCAAATGCTTTGGACTTCATCTTGATTTGGGCCTTCCGGATTAGACTGGTAATCTTTTGAAATGTCCTGAGGTGATCTGTTTGGTTTTTGGTCTTCGTGAGTGTACTTGTTGAACTACTTGAAGCCTCCAAGGAGAATTATTATTAGTGTCTAGAAATACAGTTTAGAACTTATCTGAGCTCTAGCTTGTCTTGTTGGTGTACTGTTGAACGGGTGGAGTTATCAATTTCTTTTGCCAGTGTACAGTTGAACTGATTGCAGAAGCAGAGATATACTCCTTTCTTTGGGAGAGAGAATGCAGTTCTCGTTGATGAAGACGTGACTATCATGCTTGTCTTCTTTAGACGCGAACTTCAATGAAGGCACAGCCCTCATTTAATGTTGACATGCGACCCTCATTTGTTGTTAGGATGTGACTCTCATTTTGTGTTGAAACGGGACTCCCACTTGATATGGAGACGTGACTCTGGTAGCTGCACTTGAAACGCAAAGATCATGCTTGGAGCTTCTGAACGCGGATGTCACTTGAACGCGAATGTCGCGTTCGACGCTTGTCTCGCTCAGATTGAGTCGAGATTCGCGTCCTAAATCTAGGCCATTGAATGACCTATAAATAATAGACTGTCTTAATAGTTTGTTCACTTGAACAGTCTTCTTCTCCAGCGAACCTTGTGTCTGGAAGCTTTCAAAGCTTTTAAACAAAACGCAAAGCTTTTCAAGCCTTTTTTTTCAATCTTTTCAAAGATTTCACCATTGAAATGGCTCCAAAAGCCAAACAGTTGCTTCCTCCTTCAGCGCCGTCATTGCTATGATTCCAATGGGCTACGCTTCCCCTCAAGAGGCCCTAATTTAAGGTAAAAATGACCTTCGCCATTTTTTGTAATACGAAGAGGCACTGTCCTCTTAACTTCTTTTTGAAGTTTAACAGTCAACGCGGAGTTCGCAGACTCGTATTTAATTTGTAAATGTGACTCTCACACTGATGAGCAGAACACGAATCTGGTGATCCTTGCATTTTTGTTCCGTCAACGCGACCTTCGCGTTTATGAATTGAACGTGAATCTGGCAAACTTTGCGTTTTGAGACTTCTAAACGCGAGTCTCCTTCATTCTGAGACTCAAGTTTGAGTCTCCATACTTCGAAAAATTCTAAGTTTTCAAATGTGAAGTTCGGACGTGGGCTTCATGTGAGCTTCGTATTTCAAACTATTGGATGCGAGGCTCATGTGTTAAGACCTGCATTTGAGCCTCAACACTGAGTGTTTTTCACTGCTTTTGTAATTTTAACTTTGTGTTTATTTTACAGTGAGGTATTCATTTAACCCTCTATTTAAGAGGTGTCACTTTGGGCATATAGGTGGCGTAGACCCAAAAGTCATCTTCAGTCTCAGGAAGACTGCTCTAGCGTTCATCAGGAAGAGCTGGGAGCGACGGCCAAATTGAGCAGGGGAATCTACTCACTCTGGAACTCCTCACATATAGGCGATTTAAGTCAGATGCCCGCACCTTGCTAAGAAAGCTATACTTCCTTTTCAGGGACTCAATCGATGAAGACAAAGAAGTTCTGTGCGACGAGAATTACAAGTGGCTCCGTTAGATCGGGGAGCGACGCTTCTTCCTACCAAACATGGAAAGAATGTTTCCTGTCGTGCCTTCAGTCTCTTTCTCTACCTCGACAGATGGACTGGGAGCTGACTAAGATGTAATTCGGTGTTTCTCTTGGAAAGCTAGGCAACAACGCTGCTTTCCCAGTAGGCCATGGCAGGGACGGGGTCAGGCTACATCCCGGGCTAATGAAGATGGAGTATCCGATGGGCGAGACTCCTCAGCAGGTTGTTACTTTTATCAATCATTTTATGGCTGTGAAAGGTGACTTCCCCAAGAGTGAGTTTCGTGCACTGTAATGGATTCATTCCTCCGAGAAGAGCTAGTGATCAAGCATGGTAAGCTTCATTCTCGATGGATTAAAGGAACCATTGGTTCAGTCTGGGCCAAACATACTAGTCAAGGCTGTCCAGTACGGGATTCCACAAAGCAATCATCACTTTTTCATCATACTAGAGCGTTACAATCCTGATACTTGAACGTTCTTCACCCCAGTCGAAGAGATAGGGTTTGCCCTTGCGGTCACAGATATTGCATATATATTGTCACATTACCATTTTTATTATCTAATAAATCTTATTTATAAGTGCCATTTTTATTTAATAATGTGCAGGCCCATTGTTAATGAAGATGGAAAAGAAATGAGCCCAAAAGTCCACTTTAATTCTGATTTAAATCTTAATTAAAGAGGAGATAAATTTTCAAGAGAATAGGGATAATTCTAGTTGAAGATCAACACATAACAGGGAGTATTACATCAAATAAAATCGGTTAATTTGTTTTTATAAGAATACAAATCGGTTAGCTTGAGAATTACCGAAGATCAGATCAGAATCAGAGACTAACAGAAATCCAGTCGGACAAAAGGGGCACATCACACGATATTAAAATCTCCACTTAGATGTGGCTACTTGGCCATTACCGCGGATCCATGGCAAAAGCAGCAGATCCGCGACCCAATAGTGGAGATAAGGGGAGTGTTTGCTTCCCTTATCTCCTCACTCCTCTCCCCTCTGGGTTTTTTCCTATAAAAGGCAGGTTTCTCACTGAAAAGAGGAACAAAAATTAGTTTAAGTTTTTTTTTAAGATTTAGGTTCTTTGTTATATAGTATTGAGAAGTTGTATCACTATTTTTTTAATTTATAGTTCAGTCCAGATACAAGTGAGAGAGAAGAAAAGAGTGATTGTAATATGAAGTTGAAGTGACATCAATAAAGATTCAAGGCTTCTCTTCTTCTCCAATTTATGGGTATGTGTTATTTCATTTACATCCTTGTTTTACTTTAATCATGAGTAGCTAAATTCGCTTTTCTGGGCTCACTATCAACTCTCTCTTCGATCCCTCTTGTTTTGAATAGTTTTGATGTAAAGAACCCAATAGAATCACATGTATGCCTTAATCTAAACCTTGCTTCTTTGGAAGTGTTCTTGAAGGCACATGAGGATGGACTTAGATTTCTAAACTTCTATTTTTTTAAAGCATTACTAGAACTTGCTTTTATTTCATGCTTGAAAGATCACTTGATGATTTACTATTCAATTCAAGATGATTTCTTAAGAAAAAACGTTGAACTTTTCCAAACAATCTTATTTGCTTTGCTTAGTACTTTCAAAACTCAAGCTTAAGTGTTTGTCTATGATCAAGTTGTCTGAAAATTTTAAGAGAAGAACATATCGTTGAGTGGTAAGATAGTGAGCCTAGATCTTTTTCATATATTAAAAATAATAAATCAATCTTCAAACCTTTTAAAGATCATCTTTTCCAAACCTTTTCTAAGTTTTCAGTTTTTCTTTTAATCACTTCCTTACTTTTCATTCTCTTTTCAACATAGAAAACCCCGACACCATTCTTTGCTTTTTAAACAAAAATATTGAAAGCTTTTATCGCATTCCTTCTCGTGGACATGACCTATTAGCTCAAAGCTAGATGGTAACTTTCACTGCTTTCACATTCAATCAGCCCTACATGAGATGTATAAAGTTTCAGGGCTGGTGATGCGGGATCTCCAACATGAAGAATACATTCCGACCATAGAGCAGTTATGTCTAATGAAGAAGGATGCTCCTCTTGTATATGAGACGTACTGCGAGTGCTATGTCATTTCCACATCTGTGCCCAAATGACAGGGTTAATATCCGGAGGAATCAGGCAAATGGCTTGGATGAACTATCTTTTCTAGCGCCTAAGTGACAAGACTGGCTCGGCGTCTTGTTTAGCTCCAAGCACTGAGGCGGAGATCGTGGAGAGGATTGATGCTTCTGTAAGCTCGCACACCACGGAGTCCACCTAGGGCATTTTCAAGCCAGACATGTTCTTTGAAAGTTTCCATCACCAGGCCAGGATTTCAATCTCTAATATAGCTCTGCTGGCCAAATTTTTGATGATATGGCTAAAGTGATGTGTTGCACTGACACTCTCACATGAAGTCATCATCGTCGATGTGGTGTACCTTGCTATTTTGTTGGCTTTTCGGTCGATCTCTTTCTTTGCTCCAGTCATGATGGCTGCATTCAAAGCAGGCTGCGAGACTGACGAAGAACTTCTACCATGTGGAGACTCTCGTAGGTGAAAAGGGCAATACGCTCGTGGATCAGAATGGCACACCCCAGTTGAAGATGCCTAACCCTAGGGTTAAACTACCATACACTTACATGGTAGCATGGTATGTTATGCATTGCACGTCCCTGATGACAGCGGTACAGGCGTTAGAAGGTTTAGTGCCTTTCGTGCAAAGACTGGAGCGCTCGAGTTGGAACTACTCCTATATATTCTTCATCAGAAGAATTATTCAGAGTGGGATGAATTACTAGCTCACCCGGTGTTTCCCTGAAATTCACGACACATCTTATGGAGACATTTCTTGGACTTCACAGGTCCATATGGATTCAACACCCTATCCACTAGCATCTTTGTTAGCTAGTCAACATTCGACCTAGATATCTGGTCTTCTGCACAATTGAGCCGTATATGCCCAATTCATTCGCCAGGTAGTTTGGATACGATCAACTTTATATCAGATATCCAAAAACTCTAGCCTTCGCTTTAGCGTGAACCATTTCAAAGGGGTGCAGGCGTGGTACTTCAGCTCAGCTAGAGGGATATGAGTCATCTTCAGTCTCCCATAGAAGATGCCTAACTCCTACTCCAGCCTTAGCTTTTGCACCTGGTATGTCATTACTAACACAGTGTCGGGCTACGGAATAAATACTTCATGTATCAAGGCTATCAAGTTTGTATATAATACCCACAAGGGTTCTAAGGCTACCTGTATGAGGGGGATGAACGAATATTTAGAGGCTGAGAGACAGGTTGACGAGTATGAAGTGGCCCAAGAATCAAAGTGTGGTGTAGAGACTGCCGAGGAGCGCTCAGCGAGATGAACCTGTCAGACTGTGGCAAAGCATGTTCATTCATCATCTTCTGAGGCCGATTCGAGTCAGAAAAAGGCACGTTGAGAGCCCATAGCTGAGGTTCCTTCGAGAGGGATTTCATGATCAGGATGGAGCTTGAACCAACTCGTGTTGATTTCAATGAAGACGAAGACTCCACGTCCAGTTGCATCTGAGGAGTCATTGAACCTGAGGTCCTGCAGTTACCATCATCGAGGAGGTGCCAGAAGGACTCAAAGGGGTAGGTGACCGAGAGCGAATTGTGTCAACAGCGGCGACTGTTGAGACTGCTCCCTCTACTTCTCTCCTGGGTTAGGAAGAAAACGCCGACACAAAGAACATGCGGCCGGGTTCCCCAATCGAGATAATGCCATCTACAGGGATACCAGAGCAGAGTTCGACTACCGGTCTCATAGAGACAAGACCTCCAGTAGCTGAAGTCTCGCCTACGCCAGCATCATCTTCATCGTCTAGCGAAAGGTTGTACTATTCAGGAGACGATCTCGACTGGGATAACATATGTCCCGCGCCTAATAGCAGTAAGTTCTCACACTTAGCTATTGAGAACATAGAAGTCACCCTTGTGGAAGGTAAACTATACCTTCGTTTGTAGTTTGTATGGATATTCTGATATTTTCCCTTTTGGTACTTTTTTCAGAAACTCGAGTGGTCGGTACCGAAGAGGCGACTACCAGTGCTGCTGACACTATAGCGAAATCAACCTGGCCTGAGCCAGAGATCCCTGTGACTGTCACTGAGGGGGCTACCACCAGTGCTGTCTGTACTGGAGGCGAGTCATCTCAGCTTAAGGGCTTGCAGGTCTCTGGGGAGGAAGTTGCCATTATCGAGGAGACTTTCTCCAGCATCCTGACATGATCGAGGAACTGTCTTAGGCTAGGGGCTCAGAGGTTCCTATGACCGAAGCTGGAGGGGCTTCTATGAGTGCCAAGGATGTGGCAAAGGGACCATCCCAGCCTGAGGAATCTAATGATGAGTCGCATATCTCCCTCCTCAACCAGGTGAGACATAATAAGAGTCTTATTACATAACTCTGGTTCTTCAAGTTACTGCTAATACTGTTGTAGGCTTCAGGAGATATCGTACTAGCCCAAACAACTACTCTGATTGTGAGCACATATGCAGATGAAAGCTCTATTGCCTCAGTTGAGGGGACTTTGGTGACCCGTCCTACGCTTGAAGTTGCCATAACTCAAGATTCTGCTTGCACTTCAATATCTGAAGTTCCTGTGGTGATTTCAGTGATGAAGGAGCTTCTGGTCCAGATTGCACTCATACTTATGGGAGTGACAAATTCACCTTCTTTGACTTCTGAGAGCGCACCTGATATAGTAGTGGAGACAGGGTCGATTAGCGTGCCAGCCAAGCCTGCACTGGTAGTTGACATCTTGAAAGATCTGATCCTTCAAATGATTAACCAGTACTTTTCCATGATGACATATTGCACTAAACTCGTACTTTCTAGACGTACTTCTTTTGAGTTCATGCAGCCACTACTCGAGAATCATATCGAGAACATCCAAAAAGTTAGGGGTTCTAATCAAGCTAAGGTGTACTAGGCGCGCGTAGAGCAAGCGGGATCCTATGTAACAGACTTGAGGAATCTCCAGGTACAAGCCTAGTTGAGACTGCTCTGCTAATCTTAAGTAAACACCATGCTGAACAGAAACATCTCTTTGAAGAGGCTGAAAAAGAGATAGCTGAGCGAACCCATCATCTGGATGATAATAAGGCTAGATTTCAAGGCTTATCTAATGATTTTTAGAAGTCAGAGTTTAACGTCAAGAGTGCGGAGCTGGTGATAGTGAGTGATCGAGAAGCTATTGCCAGAGTGCAAGCCTTGTTTGAAGATAATGTGCAAATTATGGTGTCGAAGAAGAAGATGAGGCCACTAGGGGCAAGGTGCAACAAGAGTTGAATGTCAAGTCTTTTGAGTTGGAAACCCTCCGGACCAAGCTTGCCGCTAAGAAGCTCTTGACCGAAGAAGAGTAATGGGATAAGGCCATGGCTGAGGTGAAGAGACTCTCCAGAAGGACATCCAAGAGCTCATAGAGCAGATAAAGTCTATCTCTCAGTGAGATTAACTTTCTATTTTTTAACACTTGTATCTTTTTTGAATAAAATAAAAAGTATTTGTATCACTCTTACTATTTGACTGGAATAAAAGTGATAGATTTTGCTTTTGAATCATGTTTGTTTCTTTTTTCTATATTAGAAAATCAGATTGAATAAAGTGAAAAATTTTAATTGCCAGAGGTGTGATATTAACTTAGCAAGTAATGATTAGATAACTTCGCTGGGGAAGTTGAATAGAAAAGGTGTAGTTTTAACTAAAAATATCTCATTTTCATTGAGAAAATCAAGAAGATTACTGTCAAAGGTATAGTTTTGTACTTAACAATGAGAATTGCTAGAGGTGTAATATTAACTTAGCAATCAAAGAGGTGTGGTATTAACCAAAAATCTCATTTTCATGTGTGAAAATCAAAAATACTACTGCCAGAGGTATGATGTTAACCTGACAGAGATTGAATTTGTGATTTGAGCAAATTTATTTGTCAAAGGTGTGATGTTAGCCTGACAAGGTTATGTGCTAGAGGTAGCAGTTAACTTAGCACTGAAAGGTCTCGTTTTCACTAAAAAAATTTGAGGAGACCACTGCTAAAGGTATAATGTTAACCTAATAGTGAGATGTGCCAGAGATGTAATGTTACTTAGCACTGAAAAGGTGTAGTATTAACTAAAGATCTCTTTTTCATTTAAGAAAATTGAGAAGACTACTACTAGAGGTGTGATATTAACTTGACAGAGAGATTTACTGTTAGTGGTGAATGTTTAACATAACAGCGATTTGAGCAAGTTTGGTTAGAGGTAATGTTAACTTGACTAAGATTGATTTTGTGATTTGAGCAAGTTTGGTGGACGTGTCATTCTATTGAAGAGAATTAATAAGGCGAGTTTAATCCATTGGGGATATATTGAAGTCTTACTGTCAGAGGTATAATATTAACATGACAGGTTTGACCTGTAATCATTTCGCTAGAAAAATAAATACAGCTTTTTATGGTCTTACCATTCCATGGAAGGGAATTGGTAAGAGATTTTGGTGGGGTGAACGGGATCGATCTCTTAGAATTTTTTAGCAAACCCTCAGATATTAACAGATTTAGTTTGCCTTTACTAACTACCATTTGAGTTAGGCTAGTCATGCTATTTCTCTCAGCATGATGAGTTGTCGAGGATTTTTCGTTGGGCTTAAAAAGCCATTATTTCCTTTATCCTTGATCGTCGGAGGCGTTGAATTATTTTTATTACTTTAAGTAACTTGGTGTACTTTCTGGGTTCTCACTCCGCAGATGACTTCTAGAATCTTTCTAGGGATTAAAAAAGTGAGTACAGACTCTGTGGGAGTATCAGGAGATTAATGTTCCTCATGAAATTCTCTTTGATCTTAAGTCGGTTGCCAGACTTTGGTATGAAAGTGAAAACACTGGAAAGGCTCTCCAAAGATGCACGCAAACTTCTTTAATGAGTTCGGCTTGATAAGTCATCAGATAAACTCATTTCATCCACCATAGGAATCAATTGATCACCACATCTTGATATGAATGTGAAAACACTGAAAAGGTTCTGTAAAGATGCATCACGAGCCTTCTTCAATGAGTTCAGCTTGATAAGTCATAAGATAAAATCATTTCATCAGTTCATCTGACTATTTAGATGCTCTGTCGTTAAATCGATCTTCGATCGATCGAAAAGGAGAATGAAGACATGTCACCATTACATAAGGAAAAGTTAAGCTAGGTAAGCCATCCTTTTGGATCGAGAGGAATGTTCAGGAAGAAGAGTGCCTAAAATTGTTGCCTGGGCATTGCAAAAAGGGAGAAATTATTTTTTAGTTTATTTATGCCCCTTGTTGATGATTTGACAAAAAGGGGAGAGAAATCTAGAGTTTTATATATGCATGTTTATTGTTCTTTTATATGCATGTTTATTTTCATTTCCTTGTTTTATACAAAAAGGGAAAGAAGCATTCTGAGAATTTATATATGCATGTTTATTTTTTAATTGATATCAGAGCATATATGTTTTGTTTTCAATTGGTATCAAAGCATATATATTTTGTTTATGCAAAAAGTATACTTTATTTACGCATTTATGTGTTATTTATTTTATGTATACATTGAATATCTTTATTGTTTATTCCTATGCATGAGTTAGGGGGAACTTTTATGAAGCTTAACTTTAATCCATGCATATATTACTCCATGAGTTTTGTCATCATCAAAAAGGGGAGATTGTTGGCTCAGAGGCCCTTTACTCTAGTTTTGATGATAATTAACTCATGTAGTTATAGTTTACTAATATCTTGTGTTTAAATAGTTTCAGTGATTGACCAAGATATTAGTAGGTGATTAGCTTCAACAAAGGAGTTTTGGAGCTTTCACATGTAGATTCAAGAGCTCGAGCGTCAAGATCGCAACTAGTACACGATTGGAGTCAAGCTCGTTGGATTACGTTTTGGATCGAGTCTACTTGGAGAAGGAGTTCTACAAAAAGACCTTGATTTGTTTTTAGTTTATGGTTAGATCTTTTATAAAGATTAGATAGTATTGATATGCTCAAGTTCATATACACACACAAGTTTAAAGTTTCTTGGTTTTGGTTTTCAGTTCAACCATTTTTTAGATTTCATGTCAAAAACATAGATATATATATATATATATATATATATATATATATATATATATATATATATATATATATATATATATATATATATATATATATATATCTTTATATGTATATTGGATTCTATCCATATACAATATGCTTCAAAGTTGTTTCAATATCATGTTTTTTTATTTACATGAGTTTTGGAGAAAACGGTATTCCATTTCAAAATCCAAATTTTGGAAAATACCGATTTTGTGTTTAAGCTAAATTTCTATATCAAAAAATGGTTCAAATTGTTTATAACATGTGTCGAATTTTAGTCACACATATTTGTATTTCAAAAATCTTAAAAGAACTTATTTTTTTAAAATTTTTGTGATTTTATGGGATTTAATTGGAATCAAAATACCTAAGTTTTAAATCCTAAAAACCCAGCCAGACTGACTAACGGTCGACCGGACCAGGGGCGTCGACCGGCACGGTCGACTGATGTGCACGAGGACGTGCACATGGCCAGCCATCTCGGCTGGTCGACTGCACGGTCGACTGACTGAAAGCACCCCACTCTCGGGTGGGGGCCGGTCGACCGGGTGGTCGACCGTTGGCTTTGGCCCGGTCGACCGGGCGGTCGATCAGAGGCACAACGGTCATAAAAATAATCGTTGGTCGGTCGACTGGGCGGTCGACCGGAAGGGCATTTCTGCCCTTTCCTGGCTGTCAACGGACAGATTTTTGAAAGGATATAAATACCCATCTCTTGAGCTGGTTTCTTCATGGTTTTTTAGAACAAAAATTTTCTATCTTTCTAAGTGTTTAACAGCAAACTTTAAAAGAGTTTTTGGGCTTAAAGATTTTATCTTTATTTGTTTTCAAGGAATAGAAATTAAAAGAAAATTAGAGTAATTGAGATATTGGTTTAGATCTTCAATTCCATTTATTCTAGTTGTTTTCCCAAGTATTTTTCTTTGTGTTTTGATTTCCAAACACCTTGTATTCTCACACTTGAGCTATTTATCTATCCTATCTATCAGGATCTTATTTGGTGAGAAAATTTGTTTGTGGTTTAGTGAGACCACCAAGAGTTGTAAACCTTCTTTTATTTGAGTTTTCTCTTATGTAGAGGTGAGTGTGGAGGTTGTGTGGTATCCCTCTAAGTGTAGAGGTGATTGTGGTTGGAGTGTTGACTTTAAGCCTTATCCCTCTAGTGAGAGGTGATTGTTATTTGGCTAAGTGCTCATCCCTCTAAGTGTAGATGTGATTGTTATTGTGTCTTGCCTCTAGTATAGAGGTTGTTGTTGGTTGAGAGAAGAGTTGTGTACTCCAAGTTTGTATTACCCAAATTCTCAGTGGGAAGTCCTGTGTAGACGATATAGTGAAAATCCTTCTGTGTGAAGGTGGGGACGTAGAGCAGTGGCTCGAACTTCGAAACATATCTCGGCGTTTACGATTGATCCACTATCTCTATACTCTCTCTCTCTCTCTCTTATATTGTGTCTTGCATTATTTCATATTGTTCATATCATACTTATATGTTTGGTATTGTTTGTTTGTGTGCCTCACTTGTGTTGAACCAAGAGAGCTTTACATAGCACCTCAACTCTTATTTAGAGAATTTAGAGGAGATAGTCCAGAGCCCTTCACCGGGAATTCGGCTACACTCTTTAGTTACGCTAATTGTGTTGCAATTTGTTTTAATTCCACATCACTTGTCATTAGATTAGCCATACACCTATTCACCCCCCCTCTAGATGTACTTTCAATATTAGCCTTCCTGATGTTGGAGACAACCAATTTGAGTTAAAATCCCAATACACAAACACTCTTCCAAAGTTTCATGAATTTGAATCCGAGGATGTATACTTTTTCGTTCGAGAGTTTGAGGAAGTATGCCTCATAATGAAAATAGCCAACTTAGGAGTAGATGCTATTAAACTTCGCTTTGTCTCATTTGCATGGAAAGACTTAGTAAAGAAATGGCTCTATAGTCTAGAAGCGGACTCTATATCATCATGGGATAATTTCGTCAAGGCATTCTTGAAGAAATTCTATCCTGTTCATAAGACTGCTCAAATTAGGAATAGCATTTGCAGTTTAGACAATTGCCAATGAACCTTTTTGAAAACTCTTCGAATGGTTCAAGGACCTACTTGCTCAATGCCCTCATCATGGGATAGAGAAATGGTAATTTTACCAATCTCTCTATGATAGTCTAGATTATTCTACTAAGACCCTTCTAAAATCCATATGCCAAGGGGGATTTTTTGGGTAAAAAACGAAACAGAGGGATGGGCCTTATATGAGGACTTAGCTGATAAACCATCCAATGGCAACCAAATCTAGAAAAGGTTAAGTCGAAGACTCGATCACTTCCAAAGAGGTGTCTATTCTATAGAAGATCATATAGCTCATGAAGCTAAATTGAAAAGCATGATGCAAAAAATAGAGTCTTTGGCGACCAAGTTTGAGACTCTAGTAACTAGAGAGAAAGTCATGAACTAAATCAGCCCGGCATTCCCTGCAGGCTGTACTTACTATCAGTCCATGTCTCATGTAATGGAAGAGTGTTCAATATTTCTCACTCAACAAGGAGTCCCAACACTCGAATGCAGCCTTTGATAGGCCAGCCAATAATTCATATTCACCAACTTACAATCCCAGTTGGAGAAACCACCCTAACTTTGCTTGGGGCCCATAAAAGAATCAATTTAAGCCCAAATTCTCCAACCAAGCCCCACAACCTCAATATCATCAACAATTCCCAAACCAAAGTCCACCTACTTTTCAAAACCAACAAATGGAGTTAAGATTTGCATTTATGGAAAGAAAGATGGACTCCTTTTTGAAATGCCAAGAACAGAGATGCAAACTTTGAGTAGGTTAGGGGACCAAATGAGTCAACTAGCTAACCCTGTTAGTGAAAGACAAAAAGGAACCCTACCAAATCAATCATTGCCAAACCCTAGGAACACTAGGCAGGCTAATGAAGCTAAAGACACAAATCAATGTAACTTGTTTCACATATTAAGGTCAGAAAAAGTAGTTGATAACCAAGTGATGATGCCACAAGACTCGACTCAACCATCGACCCCTTCTAGTTCCACTTCTCCTAGCTCGAATGAACCCCAAAAAGATCAACCAGCTGAATCGGTGCACACACTCAAAGCCCTATACCCGAATAGGCTTAAGTGTAACAATAGTGCACAAATGGAGAAAATCCTAGAAATGTTCAACGAAGTAAAGCTAAACATCCCACTTCTTGAGGCAATACAACAAGTCCCTAGTTACGCAAAGTTTCTAAAAGACATGTGCACCAAGAAGAGGAAAACTAGCATGCCCAAAAGTTTTTTTAGCCACTAGCATTAGTGAGTTATTGTCCAACCAAATCCCAGTCAAGTACAAGGATCCCTATTGCCCTACCCTAGCGTGAACAATAGGTCAAGCCGAAATAGGTCGAGCACTTGTTGATTTAGGTGCGAGCATTAATTTGCTTCCCTTCTCCTTTTATCAACAACTTGGGCTAAGCAAACTGAGCCCGACCCAAGTTATGATTCAACTAGCCGATAGACCAATTAAGGTTCCAAAAGGAGAAATCAACGATATCCTAATTAAGGTTGGAGAGTTTATCTACCCAGTAGATTCATTGTGCTAGAGACATAACCCGTGTCAAACCCTAGGTCTCAAACTCCAGTCATCCTAGGTCGACCATTCCATGCGATCGCAAATGCAATTATCAATTTCAGGAATGGGTCCATGAGATTGACATTTGGAGACTTGACCAAGGAAGTCAATGTCTTCAACCTAGGTGACAACCTTTGACATCATTGACGAACCTTTTGAGGTCAACCTCATTGAGGATATGACTAGTGAGCACAAAGAGGAGATCACACTAGAATCAAAGGGTGATAAAGAGCTAGAATCTAGTGATCTTAACCTTGATGAGATTGAGTGGCCAACAAGTCCAAGTTCTATAGAGATGGAGAATCTAAGTTTAACACCTCCACCATCGAGCCACCTCCTTCCTTGGAGTTAAAGACCTTGCCTAAGCATCTCAAGTATGCCTACCTAGATGAACAAGAGACGCTACCAGTCATACTTGCATCCAACTTAACTAATAGGCAAGAGAAGACCTATGGCAATCCTTAGGAGACATAGGAAAGCCATTGGTTGGGCTATGGCCGATATCAAGGGACTATGGCCGAAAATAGTTCAGCATAGAATCTATCAATTGAAGGGGTTAAACCGAAGAGGGACCCACAGCATAGGCTAAACCCGTTCAAGAGGCTGTACAAGCCGAAATAGTGAAACTGTTGGATAATGTGATTATTTTCCCATTTCTGATAGTCAACGGGTCAGCCCAGTGCACATGGTCCCTAAAAAGTCCAGTTTTACTATGGTGGAAAACGACAAGCAAGAGTTAGTGCAAATACGGCTACCTACCAAGGTTCGAGTATGCATAGACTATCGCAAGTTGAATGCCGCTACTAGAAAAGACCATTTCCCCCTCCCATTTATCGACAAAATGCTGGAACGATTAGCGGGCCATGAGTATTACTATTTCTTAGACGGTTACTCAGGGTATAAGCAAATCCCAATAGTCCCGGAGGACCAAGAAAAGATAACGTTCACATATCCCATTTGGGACGTTTGCTTATCGTCGAATGCCTTTCGGCCTATGCAATGCCCCAGCGACATTCCAACGTTGCATGTTAAGCCTTTTCTCTGATATGGTCGAGCGCTTTTTGGAGATCTTCATGGACGACTTCTCCGTCTATGGAGATTCGTTTGACCAATGTCTACATCACTTAGAACTAGTGCTAAAAAGGTGCACCGAAAAGAACTTAACCCTAAATTGGGAAAAGTTCCACTTTATGGTGCAGCATGGGATTGTCCTAGGTCATGAGATATCTAGGAAAGGGATCGAAGTAGATACGGCTAAGGTGGAGATCATAGCCAAACTCCTAATTCCACAATGCGTGAAAGACATTCATTCTTTTTAGGACATGCTGGGTTTTTACCATAGGTTCATTAGGGATTTTAGCAAATTGCTAGACCCCTTACAAACCTTTTAGTTAAAGACGTGCCCTTCATCTTTGATGACAAGTTTCTTGACGCATGGAGAAGCTAAAATTGGAACTTATCTCTGCACCTATCATCGCACCTCCAGACTGGTCCAAACCATTTGGGATTATGTGTGATGCTTCCAATTTTGCTATAGGCGCTTTCTTAGGACAACGCAAAGTTCCCGAGCAGCATGTGATCTATATTCAAGTAGGACACTAAACGAAACCCAAGTAAACTATACTACTCCTGAGAAGGAATTCTTAGCTATAGTGTTTGCTTTGAAGAAATTTCGCCCATACCTACTTGGGACCAAGACCACTATCTTCACCGACCATTCAGCGATTCGATACCTTATGCTCAATAAGGATGCGAAGACCCGACTCATCTGTTGGATCCCCCTCCTTCAAGAGTTTGATCTCAAAATTCGAGATAAAAAGGGTGTCAAAAATGTCGTCGCTAACCATCTCTCTCGTGTGCCAAACGCACCTTCCGACGAACTGCCCATCAACGATGACTTCCCCGACGAACAACTTTTAGCCATCTCTACGGAACCATGGTTTGCCGACATAGTTAATTGCTTAGTCACAAACCAAACCCCATCTAGTTGGTCAAAACAGGATAGATACCGGTTCTTATCTCAAGTCTGGTATTTCATTTGGGAGGACCCTTACCTCTTCAAATAATGTAGCGACCAAATAATTAAGAGATGTGTGTCCGAAGAGGAAACTAGAAGTGTTCTAACCTTTGTCATTAATTTGCTTGCGGTGGACACTTTGGTCCCTGCAAAACAGCCGAAAAGGTACTACAGAGTGGCTTCTATTGGCCCACCTTATTTAAGGATGCTTTCGACTTTTGCAAGACGTGCACAAGATGCCAAATGATAGGTAGGATCTCCAAACGAAAACATGATGCCCCTCAACCCAATTCTAGAAATAGAACTCTTTAACATTTGGGGCATCGATTTCATGGGACCCTTTCCAAATTCATTTGAGTACCAATACATCTTGGTGGTTGTGGACTATGTGTCCAAATGGGTTGAAGCTATCCCTTGCAAGACAAACGACAACAAAATTGTTGTCAAGTTCTTAAGGAAAACATATTTTCACGTTTGGAACGCCACTTGCCATAATTAGTGATAATGGATCACATTTCTGCAATAGAACCTTTGAGGCTCTTATACAGAAATACTTCATAAATCACAAATTATCGAAACCTTATCATCCAAAAATTAGTGGACAAGTAGAAGTCTCCAATAGACAAATAAAGCTTATCATGGAGAAAACCGTGAGTCCAAACCGCAAGGATTGGTCTACCAAATTGATTGATGCCTTATGGGCATATAGGACCGTCTTTAAAATGATTCTAGGGATGTCTCCTTATAGGCTAGTCTTTGAAAGGCTTGCCATTTACCTATCGAGCTAAAGTACCGAGCCTTATGGACAATTAGGCAACTACATTTTGACCTAGATAAGGATAGTGCACTTTAAAATTTTCAAATTTCAGAACTTGAGAAGACAAGGAACGAGGCATATGAAAATGTAACAATCACGAAAAATAGGGTTAAGTTTTTCATGATAAGTTCATCATGAGAAAGACTTTTGTCCCCGGATAAAAAGTCTTACTCTATGATTCGAGACTTCATCTTTTTTGCAAAAAATTGAAGTCAAGATGGACAGGACCATTCATCATTAGGATTGTATTTCCACATGGAGCTATAAAGATTAGTGACCCAAAGAGTGGTAATGAATTTAAGGTAAATGGTCAAAGGTTGAAACCATTCTTGGAGCCAGTATCGGATGCAGACACAGCCATGGGGTCTTTTTGACCCACACTATCAGTAAATTTTTGGAACCCATACTCCTTTTGTATTTTATTTCATGCATGCATTTCATTCATATATTGGAGACAATGCATGAGATAAGTGTAAATCACCTAGAGGGGGGTGAATAGGTGATGGCTAATCTAATGGTCAATTAATGCGGAATTAAAACTTATTAAACTAAACACCACGTATAACACAAGAGTGTAGCCGGATTTCCCGTGAAGGGCTCTGGACTAACTCCTCAAGGTTCCTCTAAATAAAAGTTGAGGTGCCGCGTTGGCTCTCTTGGTTGAATACAAGTGTTAGCAAACAATCCCCAAGCATATAACAACTAATCTCACAATATATATCAAGCATATAAAGATGAAAGCAATATAAGCATGCAAGATATAAACAAGAGTAAGAGATAGAGAGTGAGCAATCGTAAACACGGGAGATTTGTTTGGAGGTTCGAGCACACTTGCTCTACGTCCCCGCCTTCAACACTATGAAGGATTTCCACTAAAATCGATCCCACCGGATCACTCGGTGCCGCAACACCTACAAGAACTTTAGACTATCTAATCCCTTCACTTGTTCCCGCAAGAACATACCGCAAGCCCACTAGCTCGCCGAGGCCGCACCTCAAACACCGAGTTCACACACGAACTCGAAACAACGCGAACACACATGTCCGCCTCCTCAAAGTACAAGAAAGAACTCTTGGTGATCTAAACACTTTGATCACCAATAAACACTCTCACAAAAACACTCCTATAGGATGAATATATCAATGGATAGCTCAAGTGTTTGTGAGAAAAACAAGGATGGAATGTGTGGTGAAAAAACACAAAGAAAATCACTTTTGAAAACTCTTGATAAACTCTCCTTTTGAATGGAAGTATTTGGCTCTAAAACAATTGGAGAAAACCTCTTAAAAGAGTTAGAAAAACTGGCTCAAAATCCACTTCAAATCTTATAGAAAACAGCCCCCCAAAATCCCAATTTATAGGGCTAGAAAAACTAGTCGTTGGGAGCCAGGTTGGCCTGACGGTCGACCGCCCGGTCGACCGCCAAACGGTCAGATTTCTGATCGTTGGGGCGTCAGTCGACTGGCCCGGTCGACCGCTGCCTGGAACAGAGAACAAAGTTCTCTGCCGGTCGACCAGGGCTTTCCAGAGAGCAGAAGCTCTCTGCGGTCGACCGGGTCGGTCGACCGGCCCTCCAGCAGACTTGGCGTGCACGTTCTGTGCACGTCAGTCGACCGACTCGGTCGACCGACTTCAAGCTCGGTCGACCGGTCCGGTCGACCGACAGAAGCCAGGTCAGAACAGTTAAGGGATGAAAAACTTAGCATTTTGACTTTGATAAAATCCCATAAAATCTCTAAAATTTTACAAAAATAGTTTCAATATTATACTTTGATAATCAAACATGTTTGAGTAAAATCAAGACATGTTACAAACAATTTAAACTATTTTTGTAACTTTAAAATTTTGGCTAAAAACAAAAACAGTATTTTTCCAAAATTGGTTTTTCCAAAACTTATTTTTTCAAAACTTCTCCAAATACAAAAACAAGATATTTTAAACACTTTGAAAGCATAGAGTGTATGGATATGATCCACTACACATACATGATGAAATATTTATGTTTTTGACATTAAGCACTAAACATGGTTTTGGTTAAAGACTTGAAACTTTGAATACTAAAAACCAAACCGGTATTTTTCCAAAATGAAAACTTCTTTTGTATTTTTCCAAAATAAAAATTCTTCTATGAAAACTCATCTAAATCAAAAGTGTGTGTGTATATGATATACTTGAGCAATCCACCAACTATTCTATCCTTTACATTTTATCTAAAAATAAAATCTTATAAAAAATAAACCTAGACACAAGCCTTGATCTTGAAGTCTTCACTTGAAGTCTTCTCCTCCTTCATGACTTGGTCCAAACTCGATCCATAGAGCTAGACTCCGCTTGAGTACTTGATGTGGTCTTGATGCACAAGCTCTTGAATCAAACCGTGCTAGCTCTAAAACTTGATCTTAAATCCTTTGTTGAAGCTACACACCTACTAAGATCTTGATAATAAATCTGAAACTAGTTAAATACAAGATCATTAGTACTATACTACATGAGTTGATCATCATCAAAACTAGAGTGATGGGCCTTTGGGCCAACAATCTCCCCCTTTTGATGATGACAAAACTCATGGAGTTATATATGTATGGATTAAAGTAAAGCTTCAAAGAAGCTCCCCCTTAACTTATACATAACAATAAATAATAAGATATGCAATGAAAGCTCATAAGCATGTATGCAAATACAAGGAGATAAACATGCCAATTAAGCATAAAACACATCAAATTCTATTTCTCCTATTTGCAAAACAAAACATATATGCATAAACATAAATCCTTCTCCCCCTTTATGAATAAAATAAGGAAAACATGCATATATACTAAAATACTTCTCCCCCTTTTTGTCAATCATCAACAAAGGGGTTAAAGTAAACATAAAACAATGTTCTCCCCCACAAAGAGGTGAACTCAAATCAATCAATAAAGAGATATATGCGATATACATTCATGAGAGGAAGACGCTAAGTTAACTTTCCTACATATATGCATTACATGAAGAAGGGATGACAAGCCCTAACTCACATAACGCATAATATGCAATGCATAAGAGGAGATGTGAAGCTCCGCCTACACACGTGTACCGCATAAAGAAGAGTTGTCAAACTCCTCAATATAAGATACACTCAACATGAATCTATATGTGTTGGCCCAAAGGCCTATCACTCTAGTTTTGATGATGATCAACTCATGTAGTTATATTTGCTAATGATCTTATTTAATTAGTGACAGATTCCTTATCAAGATCTTAGTAGGTGTGAAGCTTCAACAAAGGATAAAATGTCAAGTTGGAAGCTAGCACCGGTCGATTCACGAGCCTATGCATCAAGAACACATCTAGAGATGAGCTCGGTGGATTGCATTTGGACCAAGTCAAGAAGATGAGAAGCCTTCAAGTGAAGACTTCAAGAAGATGAAGACTTGTGTCTAGGTATAAGATTTTTATTTGTTTTAGATAAAAATGTAAAGGATAGAATAGATTAGTGGATTGCTCAAGTCATATCACACACACACTCTTGAGATTTAATTGTCTTTTCATAAAAGAATTTTTTAGTTAGAAAAGACTCTTTCATTTTGTAAAAGATTTTTCCTTATGACAAAATATATGTCTTGGTTTTTGATATTCATGTTTACATCTTTCAACAAAACCAAGTTTAGTACTTTATGTCAAAAACTAGATATTTCATCTTGATTGTGTAGTGGATCATATCCATACACACTATGCCTTAAAGTATATCTTGTTTTTGTATTTGATGAAAATTTGGAAAAACATGTTGTTTTAGAAAAACAGTTTCTATGAGCAAATATTTCCAAGTTACAAAAATATAGTCAAATCTTTAATAACATGCCTTGATTTTGTGCAAGCATGTTTCTATATCATAAAACTATTTTTGTAGAATTTCTAAATATTTATGGGATTTTTTATTAAGCCAAAAAGACCAATCTTTAATCCCAAAATTTTCAGGTTCTGGCAGTTCTGATTTTTCAGAACTGACAGTGGCCGGTCGACCGGGTCGGTCGACCGGACGTGCACAGACGTGCACGCCTGTGTGCACTGGAGAACGGTCGACCGTGACGGTCGACCGCTTCAGAGAGCTTTGCTCTCAGGAAATCTCGGTCGACCGGGCCGGTCGACCGACAGAGAGTTTACTCTCTTCTCCAGTTGCGCGGTCGACCGGGCCGGTCGACCGGAGGCTGCAACGGTCAGATTTTGACCGTTGCCGGTCGACCGGACCGGTCGACCGAAGCACTGACAGAGCCCAACGGTCAGATTTTTCTGGCCTCTATAAAAGGGGGTTTTGTCATTGTTTTGAGCCAAGATTTTTGGAGACCTTAGAGCCTGTTTTCTCATATTCATTTCAGAGGTTTTTCTCCACAAAAATAGTGAGCTAATACTTCCAATCAAAAGGGAAGATTTTATAAGAGTGTAGAAGTGATTTCTTGAGATTTTCACCAAAGATTCTTTCCTTGCTTTCTCACACAAACACTTGAGCATCCATTAAGCTATTCATCCTATAGGTGTTGTAGTGAGAGTTTTTGTAGGTGATCAAGTGTTTAGATCACCAAGATTTCATCTTGTACTTTGAGGAGACGGGCAAGTGTGCTCGTGGTTGTTTAGGGTTCGGGTGCGAACTCTTGTAGCTTGAGGTGCGGCCTCGACGAGCCGGTGGGCTTGTGGTGTGTAAGGGACTTTGGGAGTCCGAGGGCTTGTAGGTGTTGCGGCACCAAGGAGAGATCCGGTTGGATCGTGCATAGTGGAAATCCTTCGTGTGTCGAAGGCGGGGATGTAGAGCAAGTGTGCTCGAACCTCGAAACAAACCCTTTGTGTTTGGGATTGCTCACTCTTGCTCTCTTACTCTTTTTGTCTCACTTATATCTTGCATTACTTTATAGTCTTTATCTCTTATATGCATGATATACCTTTGTGCTCATAATTGCTATACTTGCTTGGGATTGTTATTAACACTAGTATTCAACCAAGAGAGCCAACGCGGCACCTCAACCCATTCAAGGGGAATCTAGAGGAGTTTGTCCAGAGCCTCGCAAGGGGAATTCGGCAACACTCTTGTGTTATACATAAGTGTTCAATTAAAAGAAGTTTAATTTGGTCAACTTAGTTTTAATTCCGCATTATTTGTTCATAAGTGACCATTAGATTAGCCATCACCTATTCACCCCCCCTCTAGGTGATCTTACAATTGGTATCAGAGCTAGTGCTCTTGATATTGGGTCTAACAACCTAAGAGTTAAAGATCCTCTTTTAGGCTAATCACAAGATTTGTACACACACAATGGACTTCATGTCACCACCCACCTTTGACACTCTTAACATCCAAATTTGGAAGGTTAAGATGTCTTTGTTCCTCAAAGGACTTGGCCTTAGTGTATATCTTGCCACAACTAATAAAGAATATTGCTTAAATGGTAAGAACATTGAGGCTAATGCAAAAGCCCTTCATGCTATTAAGTCAACCCTAAATGATGATTATTTATCTAGGGTTTCTAATGTTGAATCGGCTTTTGTAGCTTGGAACATCATCACCTCCCTTAGCGAAAAGGATCTATACTATGTGGGGAGCGATTCGGACGTTGGAAGCGACATCTCCAACGTATGCTATATGGTCCAAGGGGATAACCCCCTTGAGGTAAATACCGAATCCGAGGATGAGGATGTTAATATGTCATATGATGAGCTTAATACATTTTGCCAATTATTGCTTGAGAAATATGACATGATTAAAAAGAATAATAAAATTTTGAAAAAAAAATTGCTTGCATGCATATAGAACATGATTCTTTTAAATCTAACATTGCATGTTTAGAAAAGGACAACAACAATTTGAAAAAGAATTTTGATGCCATGATTAATGAAAAAGATTCATTAGAAAATAAAATGGCATGCTGAGAAAAAGAAAACAAAGATTTAAAAAATGAGAATGTTTCCTTGCTTACAAAATTGAATGATTTATGTGAAGGGAACATTATTTTGAAAAATAAGATTGATTTGGTGGAAAAACAAAAGAAGTTGTTTTGCAAGAAAATAAGTCTTTAAAAAGAAAATTTGTTGAAAAAGAAAAGGATAATGTTTTTCAAAAGAAAAAGAAAATTGACTCTTCATCTCATTATGCTTCTCATGCACACATTGATAAAAATGAGATTAAAAATTTGAAAAATAAAATTGATAATTTGAGCTCTAATTTGAGCTCATGTGCATTCAATCATACTAGATTGGAATCCTTATTTCAAAAGAAACAAGTTCCTCGTACTCATGCACATCATCATCATGACCATGCTTATGATGCACATCATGCTCACACTCCCACTCATAAGTATGCTAAGGTGTACACATGTACACATTGTGGCCGCAAAGGCCATCTAAGAAAAATTTGTTATGAAAGGTTAAATGTTCTTATTTTTGATAAAATAAAAATGCTTGGGTTCCTTACAAGACTAACCCCATAGGACCCAAGAAAATATGGGTACCAAACCCCCACCCCATGTTTTTGATGTAGGTGAGGGATCTCTCAAAACGTGAGAGATTTGGTGCCTTGATAGCGGATGCAATGGACATGATGGACAAATTTTTGGATGCATTGCTATCAAGGAAATTTTGGTGGGAAAGACCACCATGCTATAGAGTTTTGGAGTTGGTAACAATTTCTAAACTCCTATTTTATTTATGTACATACTTTTATTTTCATAATATCATTCATAGCATGTTCATGTTTAAGATTTTATGTGCTTCATGTGGCATTTACATGCTTAAATGTAGAATATGTCAAAACTTGCATTTATACATATATGAATAGTGAACTACAATTGACTCATATATATTTGAACTTCATGCTCATTTGTATCCACTATATGCATGTGTATAGGCTAGTTTTGATGATTCGGTCATTTATACTTGTTATGCCTATCTTTGATCTTACTTCATGTATATGTGTGTTTAATTCAAATCTAATAAATATACATGTATACTCCTTGAGTCATTTGCCTTCATGCAATATATATTGGACTCTTTTCATATTTGGGATATGTATGCATATTGTTAGAATTGAATAAATCATACATATACCATGAAGATTAGTATTTTAAATAAATAATAATAAAAAAAATGATTTTTCATGTTTTTGATTTGTGTAAACAAAATGTGATTTATGATCTTTTTGAGCTTGAATGACTATTTTCATAAAGCATTGCTAAATACAAAATACTTTATGAAAAATATATGATTTGTTTTAAGATGAAAAATAAGATTTTCATGAGATTCATGCTTCACTTTCTATTTTCATGAAAATACCATTTACATAACCTTTGAACACTCATCTTTTATAATAAAAGATAATTTTTGAGCTTTATGGACTATGAGTGCTTAAACTTGTATGTATTTAGTATAATTCATGAATAACATATGATTTCATGTTTTTTGAAGGATCTTTAACTAGTTTTTCAAAAATTATTTATAACTAGTTATTTATTCTTCAAATTTGGTAGTGCTTAAACATAACTATCTTTTAAACCTACCAATTTTTGGTTATGAGTATATACATGATTTACAGTGTTAATTTTACAATTGGTATATTACTCACATTTTGGTTTCTATATATGTATGCCCTAATTTTCAAATTGGTCTTATCTATTCACATACATATATATGATTTTCATGTGCTTGCTTTACAATTGATTTACATTCTTAAAAGCACAAAAAGTTTATGCTAAGTTAAGTTAACACCTTATATTAACTATGCATAAGCTTATGAAAAATAAAATGATTTTATTTTAGATCTTTCATTTGGTATCAATATGCTTCAACTTCAAATTTGTTATATGATTACAATTGATATCAATATGTTTGAAACATTAAAAGATTTTGCAATGATAACTTGATATCACACATCTTCAATTGCTATTTTCTATTGGTATCAAAATTACAAATTATGATTGGTTCAAAATTTGTTTTATTGGGAAAAGTTCAAAATTTTGTTTTGATAAAGAAAAATTAAAAATGTTTTGTTTTGTATTTCCTATATGCAAGGAGAGCTTAACATCTCTCTTACATATAGATTCATGTTGAGTATATTATAAATTGAGAAGCTTGACATCTCTTCTTTATATGATATACGTGTGTAGGGGGAGCTTCACATCTCCTTCTATGCATTACATAGTTGTGTTGTGTGAATTAGGGCTTCACATCCCTCCTTCATGCAATGCACATTGTAGGGAAGCTAACTTAACGACTTCCTCTTCATGAATGTATATCGCATATAAATCTTTATTGGTTAATTTGTTGCTTTTGACAAAAAGGGGGAGAAAATTTTATTTGATTTGTTTTTACTTTGACCCCTTTGTTGATGATTGACAAAAAGGGGGAGAAGTATTTGAGTATATATGCATGTTTTCATTACTTTAGGAGAAGTAGTTGTCTTCCTTGTTAGTTATGCATATATGTTTTGTTATGTTTTGTTATTTGCAAATAGGAGAAAAAGATTGATTTATGATTTGATTTAAGATTTGATTTATGCTATGATTACATGTTCTATCTCCTACATTTGCATACATGTCATATGCTTCATTGCCATATCTTATTACTTTTGTCTATGCATGAGTTAAGGGGAGCTTCTTTGAAGCTTTACTTTAATCCATGCATATATAACTTCATGAGTTTTGTCATCATCAAAAAGGGGGAGATTGTTGGCCCAAAGGCCTATCACTCTAGTTTTGATGATGATCAACTCATGTAGTTATATTGCTAATGATCTTGTTTAATTAGTGACAGATTCCTTATCAAGATCTTAGTAGGTGTGGAGCTTCAACAAAGGATAAAATGTCAAGTTGGAAGCTAGCACCGGTCGATTCACGAGCCTATGCATCAAGAACACATCTAGAGATGAGCTCGGTGGATTGCATTTGGACCAAGTCAAGAAGATGAGAAGCCTTCAAGTGAAGACTTCAAGAAGATGAAGACTTGTGCCTAGGTATAAGATTTTTATTTGTTTTAGATAAAAATGTAAAGGATAGAATAGATTGGTGGATTGCTCAAGTCATATCACACACACACTCTTGAGATTTAATTGTCTTTTCATAAAAGAATTTTTTAGTTAGAAAAGACTCTTTCATTTTGGTAAAAGATTTTTCCTTATGACAAAATATATGTCTTGGTTTTTGATATTCATGTTTACATCTTTCAACCAAAACCAAGTTTAGTGCTTTATGTCAAAAACTAGATATTTCATCTTGATTGTGTAGTGGATCATATCCATACACACTATGCCTTAAAGTATATCTTGTTTTTGTATTTGATGAAAATTTGGAAAAAACATGTTGTTTTAGAAAAACAGTTTCTATGAGCAAATATTTCCAAGTTACAAAAATATAGTCAAATCTTTAATAACATGCCTTGATTTTGTGCAAGCATGTTTCTATATCATAAAACTATTTTTTGTAGAATTTCTAAATATTTATGGGATTTTTTATTAAGCCAAAAAGACCAATCTTTAATCCCAAAATTTTCAGGTTCTGGCAGTTCTGATTTTTCAGAACTGACAGTGGCCGGTCGACCGGGTCGGTCGACCGGACGTGCACAGACGTGCACGCCTGTGTGCACTGGAGAACGGTCGACCGTGACGGTCGACCGCTTCAGAGAGCTTTGCTCTCAGGAAATCTCGGTCGACCGGGCCGGTCGACCGACAGAGAGTTTACTCTCTTCTCCAGTTGCGCGGTCGACCGGGCCGGTCGACCGGAGGCTGCAACGGTCAGATTTTTGACCGTTGCCGGTCGACCGGACCGGTCGACCGGAAGCACTGACAGAGCCCAACGGTCAGATTTTTCTGGCCTCTATAAAAGGGGGTTTTGTCATTGTTTTGAGCCAAGATTTTTGGAGACCTTAGAGCCTGTTTTCTCATATTCATTTCAGAGGTTTTTCTCCACAAAAATAGTGAGCTAATACTTCCAATCAAAAGGGAAGATTTTATAAGAGTGTAGAAGTGATTTCTTGAGATTTTCACCAAAGATTCTTTCCTTGCTTTCTCACACAAACACTTGAGCATCCATTGAGCTATTCATCCTATAGGTGTTGTAGTGAGAGTTTTGTAGGTGATCAAGTGTTTAGATCACCAAGATTTCATCTTGTACTTTGAGGAGACGGGCAAGTGTGCTCGTGGTTGTTAGGGTTCGGGTGCGAACTCTTGTAGCTTGAGGTGCGGCCTCGACGAGCCGGTGGGCTTGTGGTGTGTAAGGGACTTTGGGAGTCCGAGGGCTTGTAGGTGTTGCGACACCAAGGAGAGATCCGGTTGGATCGTGCATAGTGGAAATCCTTCGTGTGTCGAAGGCGGGGATGTAGAGCAAGTGTGCTCGAACCTCGAAACAAACCCTTTGTGTTTGCGATTGCTCACTCTTGCTCTCTTACTCTTTTTGTCTCACTTATATCTTGCATTACTTTATAGTCTTTATCTCTTATATGCATGATATACCTTTGTGCTCATAATTGCTATACTTGCTTGGGATTGTTATTAACACTAGTATTCAACCAAGAGAGCCAACGCGGCACCTCAACCCATTCAAGGGGAATCTAGAGGAGTTTGTCCAGAGCCTCGCAAGGGGAATTCGGCAACACTCTTGTGTTATACATAAGTGTTCAATTAAAAGAAGTTTAATTTGGTCAACTTAGTTTTAATTCCGCATTATTTGTTCATAAGTGACCATTAGATTAGCCATCACCTATTCACCCCCCCTCTAGGTGATCTTACAATATGTAGAAGAGATGTTAAGCTCCCCTTGCATATAGGCAATATAAATCAAAACATTTTTAATTATTTCTTATTAAAACAAAATTTTGAATTTTCTTAATAAAAACAAATTTTGAGATATCTTAGTAAATCAAATTTTAAGATACCAAATGTAAATAAACATTACAAATTTTGAATTTTTAATTGTAATTGAAATATTTTATCAATTGAAATTAACAATGAAAATTTTGATACAAATAGTAATCTTGATACCAATGAAAGAAAGAATTTTATATCTTGATACCAATATAAATTTTCATGGATACAAATTGAAATAAATAGATCAATAGATACCAATTGAAACATATTGTGTATTTTGATATCAAAAAAAAATACCAATTGTAAAAAAATACTAATTGAAGATAATGCATAAGCTTATACAAAAATATCAATTGAGAAATCAATTGAAATTTAAGATTTGAATTAAGCTAAGCATAAACAAACTTTGTGCTTTAAACATGTAAATATCTTGAGAATCAAGCACAAATAAATCATATATATGTATGAAAAGAGAATGCCAATAGAAGTTGATATTATGCAAATTATGAAGCATACATATATAGAAAACAAAATATGAGTATATATAAAATAAATATCAATTGAGATACCAATTGAAAATAACAAGTAAATCAAGTATATAACTCATAACTATCACCCTTTATATGCTCAAGATGAAAGATTTTTCAATAAAGCTTACAAGGCATACTCGCCCATCCGTCCACCCATAACGGTGTTTGTAGGGGTTTTCAAAAATAGAGTTTGAAAAATATTTTTAGTATTGAAAACACTACCAAATGAAGAATACATAATTAGTTAAAATAATTTTTGAAAAACTAGTTAAAGATCCTTCAACACATGAAACCAAATTACATGTATATCATAAAACATGCTAGATACATAAAGTTGTCACTCAAAATCGATAAAGCTCATAAAAGTGTTCATGAAATAAGGTCATGACAAACCAAATAATGTGTGAGTGTACAAGAATCATGTAATTAGTATTTTCATTAAGGTAATCAATAAAGCTCAAAACAAACATGAATATCATTTTATCAAACAAAAATCATGAAAATTCATTTTTCAATTAAAGATGAAAAACATAAAAATTCATTTTTCATATTAAAAACAAACTTCTAGGTATATGTATGATTTTATCCAAAACTAATAATTTGCATACATATCCCAAACATAAAAAGAGTCCATAATGTAAATTTCATGAAGGCAAATGACTCAAGGGGTATACATATATTTTATTAGATTTGAATAAAAAATACATATACATGAAGCAAAATATGAAAATAGGCAAAATAAGTGTAAATGAGGAAATCATCAAAACTAGGCTATACATGTGCATACAGTGAGTACAAATGAGCAATGAAGTGCAAACATATATGAATCAAATGTGGCTCACTACTTGTACAAGTATAAACACAAGTTTTGATAAAAATTACATTTAAACTAGTATTTACCACATGAAGCACAAAACAAATAAAACATGAATATGCTAAAAATATCATATATGAACAAGCATGTAAATAAACTAAGAGTTTAGAGATAGTTACCAAACCAAAGAACTATGCTCTAAGTCTCCAAAATATAGTGGTCGTCCCACCAAACCTCCTTGATAGCGGTGCATCAAATATGTGTCCATCAAGTCCATACATCCACTACCAAGGCACCATCCCTCTCATATCGTGTGAGAGCCCGCACCTACATCAAATACACAAGGTGTGGACTTTGGTACCCATTTTCTTTTGGATCCATGAGGGTTAGCATCTAAAGGAACCCAAACATTTTTCTTATTAGCAAAATTAATATGATGCATCTTATCAAAACAAAACTTTGCAAATAGCCTTTGCGGCCACAATGTGTACAAGTGTACACTCTACTATGCACATGTGTATGAGGGTGATCGTGGCGTGCAAGGTGTGCATATGAATGATGAGGGTGTTGTGCATGAACATTGGGAACTTATTTCTTTGAAAACAAAGATTCCAATGTTTTATGATTAAATGCACGTGTGCTCAAAGTTGAGCTCAAACAATTTATTTTATTTTTCAAAGATTTAATCTCATTTTGATTAATAGTGGCATGTAAAGCATGGTGAGAATGAGAATCATTTTTCTTATTCTTTTTAGAAACATTTTATTTTTCTTATTCAACAATTTTTCTTTTCAAAGAAGTGTTTTCTTTTAAAGCTACTTCTTTTTGATTTTCCACCAAAATTATTTTATTTTTCAAAGTATTTCCATCACAAAGATCATTTAATTAGAAAGCAAGGAAATATTTTTATTTTTCAAATTTTCATTTTCTTTTTCAATGCATGCAACTTTTTGTTTAAAGGAATCATTTTCTTTTAACATGCAATCTAATTTATTTTTCATTTTCTTATTATCTTTCTTTAGCAGTTCATATTTTTCTAAGAGTTGTTGACAAAATGATTCAAGCTCATCATAAGACATATCAACATCCTCTTCTACCTCGGATTCGGTAGTTACCTCAAGGGAGTTATCCCCTTAGACCATGTAGCACACATTGGAAGCATCACTTCCAACGTCCGAGTCGCTCCCCGCATAGTATTGTTCTTTTTCGCCAAGGGAGATCAACGAATTCCATACTACAAAAGCTGACTCAATGTTAGCAACCCTACATAAATAATTATTGTTTAGGGTACTCTTCAAAGCATGAATGGTTTTTGAGTTAGCCTCAATATACTTGCTATTATTAACATATGAATCTTTAATTGTAGCAAGATAAACATGAATACCTAGGCCTTTGAGGTACAAAGACATCTTAACCTTCCAAGTTTGGATGTTAAGGATGTCAAAGGTGGCAAGTGACATGAAATTCATGGTGTGTGAAAACAAATATTGTGATTAGCTATAAATTAGGATCTTTAACTCTAGGTTGTAAGACCTAAATCAAGAGCACTTGGTTCTGATACTAATAATAAATCACCTAGAGGGGGGGTGAATAGGTGATGGCTAATCTAATGGTCAATTAATGCATAATTAAAACTTATTAAACTAAACACCACGTATAACACAAGAGCGTAGCCGGATTCCCCATGAAGGGCTCTGGACTAACTCCTCAAGAATCCTCTAAATAAGAGTTGAGGTGCCGCGTTGGCTCTCTTCGTTGAATACAAGTGTTAGCAAACAATCCCCAAGCATATAACAATTAAGCTCACAATATATATCAAGCATATAAAGATGAAAGCAATATAAGCATGCAAGATATAAACAAGAGTAAGAGATAGAGAGTGAGCAATCGCAAACACGAGAGATTTGTTTCGAGGTTCGATCACACTTGCTCTACGTCCCCGCCTTCAATACTATGAAGGATTTCCACTAAAATCGATCCCACCGGATCACTCGGTGCCGCAACACCTACAAGCTCTTTAGACTCTCTAGTCCCTTCACTTGTTCCCGCAAGAACATACCGCAAGCCCACTAGCTCGCCGAGGCCGCACCTCAAACACCGAGTTCACACACGAACTCAAAATAAAGCGAACACACACGTCCGCCTCCTCAAAGTACAAGAAAGAACTCTTGGTGATCTAAACACTTTGATCACCAATAAACACTCTCACAAAAACACTCCTATAGGATGAATATATCAATGGATATCTCAAGTGTTTGTGAGAAAAACAAGGATGGAATGTGTGGTGAAAAGCACAAGAAAATCACTTTTGAAAATTATTGATAAACTCTCCTTTTGAATGTAAGTATTTGGCTCTAAAACAAGTGGAGAAACCCTCTTTAAAGAGTTAGAAAAACTGGCTCAAAATCCACTTCAAATCTTATAGAGAACAGCCCCCAAAACCCCAATTTATAGGGCTAGAAAAACTAGCCGTTGGGAGCCAGGTTGGCCTGACGGTCGACTGCCAACGGTCAGATTTCTGACCGTTGGGGCATCGGTCGACCGGCCCGGTCGACCGGGGCTTTCCAGAGAGCAGAAGCTCTCTGCGGTCGACCGAGTCAGTCGACCGGCCCTCCAGCAGACTTGGTGTGCACGTTCTGTGCACGTCGATCGACCGACTTGGTCGACCGACTTCAAGCTCGGTCGATGGGTCCGATCTACCGACAGAAGCCAGGTCAGAACAGTTAAGGGATTGAAAAACTTGGCATTTTGACTTTGATAAAATCCCATAAAATCTCTAAAATTCTACAAAAATAGTTTCAATATTATACTTTGATAATCAAACATGTTTGAGTAAAATCAAGACATGTTACGAACAATTTGAACTATTTTTGTAACTTAGAAATTTTGGCTAAAAACAAAAACTGTATTTTTTCAAAATTGGTTTTTCCAAAACTTATTTTTCCAAAACTTCTCCAAATACAAAAATAAGATATTTTAAACACTTTGAAAGCATAGAGTGTATGGATATGATCCACTACACATACATGATGAAATATCTATGTTTTTGACATTAAGCACTAAACATGGTTTTGGTTAAAGACTTGAAACTTTGAATACCAAAAATCAAAACGGTATTTTTTTCAAAATGAAAACTTCTTTTGTATTTTTCAAAAATAAAAATTCTTTTATGAAAACTCATCTAAATTAAGAGTGTGTGTGTATATGATATACTTGAGCAATCCACCAACTATTCTATCCTTTGCATTTTATCTAAAAACAAAATCTTATAAAAAACAAACCTAGACACAAGCCTTGGTCTTGAAGTCTTCACTTGAAGTCTTCTCCTCCTTCATGACTTGGTCCAAACTCGATCCATAGAGCTAGACTCCTCTTGAGTACTTGATGTGGTCTTGATGCACAAGCTCTTGAATCAAACCGTGCTAGCTCCAAAACTTGATCTTAAATCCTTTGTTGAAGCTACACACCTACTAAGATCTTGATCAGAAATCTGAAACTAGTTAAACACAAGATCATTAGTACTATAACTACATGAGTTGATCATCATCAAAACTAGAGTGATGGGCCTTTGGGCCAACAATAAGTGTGGGGGAGGGTACTAAGTGTGCGGAGGTCGTCAGACGCAGACCTCGCGTTCCAATGTCCAACGCGGAGGTTGCCAGACGCAGACCTCGCGTCCTTTGTCAGATGCGGACCTCAGTCAACTCCGCGTTTCAACTCAAACGCAAGTCTGAGCAGCTCCGCGTTCCAACACAAACGCGAGCCTGTGAGCTCCGCGTCTCAACATCAGAGTGAGGTCCGCGTCCAGCGCGAGACCCGCATTTTTGCTATAACTGAGTCATAAACTTGGTCAGTTACACCCCATTTTCTCTCCACATAATGGGGAATAACTTCCTATTATGGAGAGATTTAAGGAGTTGGTTACACCCCTCCCATTATGGAGAGATTTAAGGGGTTGGTTACACCTCAATTCCTCTATAAATAGCTATGAATAGCTAGAGGAAGATGTTGGCCCAATGGCCTTCCACTCTAGTTTTGATGATGATCAACACTCATGTAGTTATGTTTACTAATATTCTTGTGTTTCTAAGTTTCAGATCATTAACAGGATATTAGTTGGTGATTAGCTGCAACAAGATGATTAGAAGCTATTCATGATGATTCCGGTGCCAAAGCTTAAAGATCATACCTTTGCACTTGGAGAATCACAGAGTTTGGACCAAGTCTACTTGAAGATGGAAGATCGACAAGAAGACTTAGGTATCTAGTTTAGATAGTGTTTTAGATCCATATTTGTAAAGCTTAGTTTAGTTGATATGCTCAAGTGCACAAATCACACACGTTTTATGATTGAGTTTTGGTTTTCATGAATAGTTTATCAAAACAAGTTTAAATTGATATATGTATAGTTGCTTCATTCTATACATGCATGCTTAATTTTTAAACAAACTTATTTTGACTATCCTATTCATGTTTTGGAAAATTCTAGTTTGATAAAATACAAGTTTTGTTTTTGATAAAATTGGCAAGACACAAAAATGAATTGAAATTTTTATCACAAGTTTGGTTATCAAAGTAAAATGATAAAACAAGTTTTAGAAAAACATATTTTTAGAAAAACAGTTTTTATTGTGATTAAAACTATTTTTTAGATTTACTGTGAATTTATGGGATTTTTATTGAGTGAAAAGACCTATTTTCAAATCCCGTATCTGTGCAGAACTGAGGACTGGCTGACAGGCCAAGTCGGTCGACCGGACCGGTCGACCGCACCATAGGCCGGTCGACCGGGACGGTCGACCGACGTGCACAAGTCTGTGCACGTTTTGGAGTCTCTGGGACGGTCGACCGGCCGGTCGACCGAGATGAGAGTTCTGCTCTCAGGATGTTTCGGTCGACCGGGCCGGTCGACCGCTATTGCCCAACGGTCACATTTTTGACGTTGGCGGTCGACCGGGCCGGTCGACCGATGCCTGTCAGAGCTGCCAGCTCAGCTCTAACGGCTAGTTTTCTGTTTGGCCTATATAAACCCCATCTCTTTGGGGATTTTGGCCAAGATTTTTAAGAGGAAAAATTCCAGTTTTCTGAAGTGTTTAAAAGAGTTTTAAAAAGTAGTTTTTGGGCTTTAAACTTCTAATCTTTATTGTTTTGGGTTTTTGGAAAATCAAAGAGAACTAGGTTTTGGGATTTTGATTTGATCTTTTATTTCTATCATATACAAGAGATTTCCCAAGTAGTTTTTCTTTGTTGCTTGTTTTCAAAAACACTTAGTTTCCACACTTGAGCCATATCTTCTATCCTAAACTATTAGGATCTTGTTTTTGTGGAAAAAGAGAAAAGAGAGTGTTTGAGGTTGTTGTTGTAAATCTCTAAGTTGTACACCCTTATTCTTGTTGTATCCCTCTTCGGTAGAGGTGATCGGGTAATTGGTTTGTGAGCCTCTTAGGTAGAGGTGTTTGTTGTAGTTGGCTACGGGCCGTATCCCTCTTCGGTAGAGGTGGATTGTGGTTGTATAGCCTCGGTGGCTTTGTAAGGTTGAGAGAGGAGTTTGGTACTCCTATAGTGGATTGGGAAATCCTACACGGTGGTCTAGGCGGGGATGTAGAGTTGGGTACTCGAACCTCGAAACAAATCTTTGTGTTAGCGTTTGATCCATTGTCTCTCTAACCCTTACTCTCTTTACTTTGTGCAAGCATCATTCGTTCATTGCATACATATCTTATACATTGCTTGTGTTGCCTTGCATCTTTTATATTGCAATTCATTCTTATATGCTTGGCTTGATTGTGTGTGCACATATTTCATATTACTTGGATTGCTTGTGTGTGTGGGCCTAATTTGTACTCATCCAACAAGAGCTTCACATAGCACCTCAACCTATTTCAAGGGGAATCAAGAGGAGTTAGTCCAGAGCCTCGCAAGGGGAATTCGGCTACACTTGTTGTATTGTATCAAGTTTGTGCAACATTTGCATTAGCTTCCGCATTTAGAGCATTTAGTTTTTAATTTAGTTCTACATTAGCATTTACACCTATTCACCCCCCTCTAGGTGTTTTTTCAATTGGTATCAGAGCTAGTGCTCCTGATACTTAGGCTTAACATCCTAGGAGTGATCCATTTGCTTGCTAATCTCATTTGCATTTGCTTGTTTGCACACATCTAGTTTATACCATGGACTTCATGACCCCACCTAGCTTTGACCCTTCCAACATTGATGTTTGGAAGTATAGGATGTCCATGTACCTAAAGACCTTAGGTTTGCATGTTTTCCTTGCCGCCACCAAGAGATGTTATCTTGGTGATTGCAATCATATAGGGGCCAATGCACAAGCCCTAGAGGCCATTAGAAGCACTTTATCTAAAGATTATCTTTTATGTGTTTCTAACTTTGATTCCGCTTTTATAGTGTGGAACAAATTGACAACCACCAACACCTCCAAGCTTCAAGTCCAAATCCAAGAAGAGGAATCTAGTGGAGAATCCAACTCTATATGCTACATGGTCCAAGGGAATGACTCCCTTGAGGTACACTCGGAAACTCCATTAGATAGTGATGATGATGCTAGTTCTTCAAATGATCATATTGATGCCCATGCTTTGAATGAAGAACTTTCTATTGTTTGTGAAAAACTAATAGAAAAATATAAGATTTTGAAAAAGAAAAGTCTAGAAATTGAAAAAGAAAATAAGTGTTTGCATTCTAGACTTGATTGTGTTTTGCAAGAAAAGGTTGAGGTCTATAATGAAAGGGATTCATTGAGATCTCAATTGGAACTTGCTTTAAAAGAAAATAAATTTTTGAAGTCTAAAAATGATTGTGAAACTCTTTTGAAGAAAAATGAAAATTTGTCTTCTAAAGTTGATTTTGTTTTAAAAGAGAATGTTGCTTTGAAAAACAAAATAATTTCTATTTCAAATGATTTGGATGCATGTTTAAAGAAAAATGTTTCTTTTCAAAATAAGATTGATTCTCATGTTTGCCATGCTAGGGTAGCTTCACCTAAATCACCCATTGCATGTTCCACTTCTTCTATGCTTGAAAATGATATAAATTTGCTAAAGAAGAAAATGGATTGTTTGGGCTCCACTATGAGCCAATGTGCTAAGAACCATACACGCTTGGAATCCTTGGTTCGAAAGAAACAAGTTCCATCTTCTATGCATGCACACCCTCCACGGCATACACATGCTCCTCACGGACACCATCAACACATGTATGCTCATGTGTACTCATGTACACATTGTGGACGTAAGGGCCACCTTGCTAAATTTTGTTATGATAGATTAAATGTTTCAAATTTAGCAAAGAAATTTGTTTGGGTTAGGGAAGGTACTAACCCCCATGGACCCAAAAGAGTATGGGTACCAAAGACCACCCCTCCAATTTTTGATGTAGGTGTGGGCTCTCACATGACGTGAGAGTGATAGCACCTTGGAGTGGATGCGTTCCGGACTTCATGGAAATCAAATTGGATGCATCACTTTCAAGGGAAGATTTGGTGGAGATGACGACCATGTTTTGGAGACAAGGAGAGTTGCTTCTTCGTTTTTGGTAACAATCCTTTACTCCCATTTATTGTTTACATGCTTTTCATGTTCATAGTTTATAGCATGTTTTTATTGTCATTGGATTAGTATGTTCATTCCATGTTTATTAGATCCTTGACATACATGTATAGTATTTGAGACACACATGCTTATATGATCCCATACTTAGTGTTCTCACTTATGTTTAAGCTATAATGTACATCATGAATCTAATACATGTGAATTCACATAATAATCATGTTTTAGTTTTCCATGATGACTTTTATCATGATGATTTTTTTTATATATGTTTTTTTTTATGCTTCATGTTTTGAATATATGTTTAAGTGTTAGTTTTCATTAAGACTAGTTATATACTTGTACATAGAGTGGGCTACAAATAAATCTATATACAGTTGGAATTGAATGCTTATTTGAACCCATTAGATGTGCTAGTATAGTCTAGTTTTGATGATTCATACATATTAAACTTGTATTCTCATTTTTGAATTTGCGTTATGATTGTATATTTCACTTCATGTATATGTTTGTATTGCCAAACCTTAAGATATACATGTATACCCCTTGAGTCATTTGCCTTTCATGCAAATATCTATTATGGACTCAAAGTGTGTTTAAGGGATATGTATGTATACTTCTTGTGTTGACAAATCATACATATACCTTGAAATGAAAATTGCTTTGATGAAAATTTAGCCTTACATGTTTTCATGTTTATGTGTCAATATTTAACTTCATGTATATGTCCATCTAGTTCAAACTAATCTTATACATATACATCTTTTTGAGCCACGTGCCTTCATGAATATACATTTAGTGGACTCGTTGAGTTTTGGATATGTATGTATATTTTAGCTTGTATTAGACATACATATGCCTTGAAGATTAAATAAGTAGTTTTATATGATGTTTTTGATGGAATTATGTTTTAAGGAATAATTGAGCTTAATGAAATATTTTTCATGATTATGATCTTCACATATTATTTGTACACTCATATCTTTTGCTCATGTTTTGTTTCTCATGAGGTATGCTTTATTGGTTAGAGTGATGATTATCATGTGAATTTCATTTTTGTTTTATTCCTTGCTTGAAGGATTTCGTGCTAGTTAACAAGTTTTCCATTTAACTAGTTGCGGTGTTCTTCATTTTGGTAGTGATTTTCAAACAAAACTACATTTTCAAATCTATTTTTGAAAACCCCTACCTTCGAAGGGCAGTAGGATGGGAGATCATGTTCATGTATGCTTTACATTGAAAATCTTTAAAACTTGAATTATGATTGGGTGGTAGATAATATGATGTATACACTTGAACTTATTGTTATGTCAATTGGTATCATTGAACTCTTTCAATTGGTATCATTTTGATCTTCTTGTATACTCATATATGTTTTGTATGTATGTATGTTTTAAATTCCAAGTATATCAATTTCTATTGGTATCTATCTTTCATACATATATATGTTTGTGTTTATGCTAGTGCTTGAGTTTCAATTTTGTTTAAATTGATTACTTTTAAATTGTTATCAAGACTATGCATGTCTTTAGTTTGTATTTCATAAAGGGGGAGAAAATTTGATTGTGTATTTCAATTGGTATTTGTACTCCCACTCTTTATGATTAAAAGTTGTTATTTTGAACATATGATATCAACATCAAATTTGTTTATATATTTTCAAAATGAAATATATTCTTATAATTGGTATCAAAATTTGTGTTTAGACATTCAAAATTTGTTATGTTGTTTTACAATTGGTAATTTGTTATGTTTAATTAAATTGGTATCTCATATGTTGTTTAAAGAAAATATTCAAAGTTTTGATTTGTATTTCCTATATGCAAGGAGAGCTTAACATCTCTCTTACATATATATTCATGTTGAGTATATTATAAATTGAGGAGCTTGACAACTCTTCTTTATATGATATACGCGTGTAGGGGGAGCTTCACATCTCCTCTTATGCATTACATAATATGTGTTATGTGAATTGGGGCTTGTCATCCCTTCTTCATGTAATGCATATGTGTAGGGAAGCTAACTTAGCGTCTTCCTCTTCATGAATGTATATAGCATATAACATATATTGATCCTTGTTTATTGGTATCAAGATGCTTCATTGACATATTTTTTTAATTGATATCATGTTTGTAGTCACCCCTTATTGAATTTTTTTTTGTTTTAGACAAAAAGGGGGAGAACATTGTTTGCATTGTTTTGATTGACAAAAAGGGGAAGAAAGATTTTTACCCCTCATTTATCTATGGTTTTGATTGTTTACCCCTTTGTTGATGATTGACAAAAAGGGGGAGAAAGATTTTGAGTTGTTTAGTTTTTATATATGCTTCTTTATGTTTTTGCATATATTGAGTTCATGCATAAACAAATAAACAATAAGATATGATAAATATGTATGTCTCCTGTTTAGAATCATAAGCTTTCATTGCATATTTATTTATTCATTTCTTATGCATGAGTTAAGGGGAAGCTTCCTTGAAGCTTATCTTTAATCCATGCATATATAACTCCATGAGTTTTGTCATCATCAAAAAGGGGGAGATTGTTGGCCCAATGGCCTTCCACTCTAGTTTTGATGATGATCAACACTCATGTAGTTATGTTTACTAATATTCTTGTGTTTCTAAGTTTCAGATCATTAACAGGATATTAGTTGGTGATTAGCTGCAACAAGATGATTAGAAGCTATTCATGATGATTCCGGTGTCAAAGCTTAAAGATCATACCTTTGCACTTGGAGAATCACAGAGTTTGGACCAAGTCTACTTGAAGATGGAAGATCGACAAGAAGACTTAGGTATCTAGTTTAGATAGTGTTTTAGATCCATATTTGTAAAGCTTAGTTTAGTTGATATGCTCAAGTGCACAAATCACACACGTTTTATGATTGAGTTTTGGTTTTCATGAATAGTTTATCAAAACAAGTTTAAATTGATATATGTATAGTTGCTTCATTCTATACATGCATGCTTAATTTTAAACAAACTTATTTTGACTATCCTATTCATGTTTTGGAAAATTCTAGTTTGATAAAATACAAGTTTTGTTTTTGATAAAATTGGCAAGACACAAAAATGAATTGAAATTTTTATCACAAGTTTGGTTATCAAAGTAAAATGATAAAACAAGTTTTAGAAAAACATATTTTTAGAAAAACAGTTTTTATTGTGATTAAAACTATTTTTTAGATTTACTGTGAATTTATGGGATTTTTATTGAGTGAAAAGACCTATTTTCAAATCCCGTATCTGTGCAGAACTGAGGACTGGCTGACAGGCCAAGTCGGTCGACCGGATCGGTCGACCGCACCATAGGCCGGTCGACCGGGACGGTCGACCGACGTGCACAAGTCTGTGCACGTTTTGGAGTCTCTGGGACGGTCGACCGGGCCGGTCGACCGAGATGAGAGTTCTGCTCTCAGGATGTTTCGGTCGACCGGGCCGGTCGACCGCTATTGCCCAACGGTCACATTTTTGACCGTTGGCGGTCGACCGGGCCGGTCGACCGATGCCTGTCAGAGCTGCCAGCTCAGCTCTAACGGCTAGTTTTCTGTTTGGCCTATATAAACCCCATCTCTTTGGGGATTTTGGCCAAGATTTTTAAGAGGAAAAATTCCAGTTTTCTGAAGTGTTTAAAAGAGTTTTAAAAAGTAGTTTTTGGGCTTTAAACTTCTAATCTTTATTGTTTTGGGTTTTTGGAAAATCAAAGAGAACTAGGTTTTGGGATTTTGATTTGATCTTTTATTTCTATCATATACAAGAGATTTCCCAAGTAGTTTTTCTTTGTTGCTTGTTTCCAAAAACACTTAGTTTCCACACTTGAGCCATATCTTCTATCCTAAACTATTAGGATCTTGTTTTTGTGGAAAAAGAGAAAAGAGAGTGTTTGAGGTTGTTGTTGTAAATCTCTAAGTTGTACACCCTTATTCTTGTTGTATCCCTCTTCGGTAGAGGTGATCGGGTGATTGGTTTGTGAGCCTCTTAGGTAGAGGTGTTTGTTGTAGTTGGCTACGGGCCGTATCCCTCTTCGGTAGAGGTGGATTGTGGTTGTATAGCCTCGGTGGCTTTGTAAGGTTGAGAGAGGAGTTTGGTACTCCTATAGTGGATTGGGAAATCCTACACGGTGGTGTAGGCGGGGATGTAGAGTTGGGTACTCGAACCTCGAATCAAATCTTTGTGTTAGCGTTTGATCCATTGTCTCTCTAACCCTTACTCTCTTTACTTTGTGCAAGCATCATTCGTTCATTGCATACATATCTTATACATTGCTTGTGTTGCCTTGCATCTTTTATATTGCAATTCATTCTTATATGCTTGGCTTGATTGTGTGTGCACATATTTCATATTACTTGGATTGCTTGTGTGTGTGGGCCTAATTTGTACTCATCCAACAAGAGCTTCACATAGCACCTCAACCCATTTCAAGGGGAATCAAGAGGAGTTAGTCCAGAGCCTCGCAAGGGGAATTCGGCTACACTTGTTGTATTGTATCAAGTTTGTGCAACATTTGCATTAGCTTCCGCATTTAGAGCATTTAGTTTTTAATTTAGTTCTACATTAGCATTTACACCTATTCACCCCCCCCCCTCTAGGTGTTTTTTCAGAAGAGAGGCTCTGAAAAGGAGAGAGAAAAAAGAGGAACCTCTCTAAAGGGATGTAACGAGGCTCAGGGGGAGGGGACCTCTTCTAAAAGGGCTGAGGAGGAGAGTCCCGATGAAGGAATCCAAGAAGCCACCGGCAGAGTTTGGTCTTGAAGCGCTTGAAGCCTAAAAGGAGTTCAACTCTTTCTGTTAGCTTGTTGAGTTCAAGTTCTTTAAATCTCTTTGAGATTCCATTACTGATAGGAGCTGTGCTACTCCACCAGTAGATCCAAAGAGAGGATCCACAAGAGAAACTTGACGTTCGGCCGGTTAACGGAAAACAAGATTCACTTTCCACCACCATGTGAAGAACCCAACATTAAACAAAGGGAGAATCAACAATTCTTCCCTCTTTTGTAATCGGAGTGTTGATCCGTTGTAATTCTTCATTGATTCAAGGAAATTTTACACGAATTTCTCCCACCAAACAAGAGATGGCGACTCCGCTGGGGAATATTAATCTTTCTCGAGAAAGTGGTGGCGCAAGCCGACGTCAAGATGCTTGGATTCACAGTCGAATCGCTTGTGATCAAATTCGACTAAGAGAAGTTAAACTCCCCTAAACTTCGGGAGTCTCCTGTGGAGATAACATGGTCAGCCCTAACGTCTTTTCAGAGATCCGCGCCATGACCCACGGTTAAGATGGAAATAGAGACCAATCTCCCCTCCATCCTTTTATCAAGGCACTTCCAGTCCGGATGCCGAGGGTTCTCAACAACCTCTTCGACTCAATCGGAATGCCGAGAGATGGCGAAGGCATTGCACTCATCTTCAGCAAGTAGGAGTGGTTGCAACAGCATATGTGGCCCGCATCAATGTCTACTACGAGACCCGCGAGGTCAATGATGATGAAGGCAAATCTCGCCGCAAAACTCCTCCCAAGGCTGAGCAAACTAAATTTGCAGGGTTTCGCATCAACTCCAGCGAGCCAGACGAATTGCTGATCGTCGACAAAGACGTCAAGTTCACCATCAGCAAATAAAGCTCGCTTTCACCCCCGCGTTTCGGCACCAAACGCGAAGTTCGCGTTCAGCCCCAAAGAGGCCAAGTTCAAATATGAACTGAGAATCTCTCATCCCATGGGTTCGAGTGCCATTGCGAGCAGTTCATCTCGGCGGTACTCTTTGATTGTCACTGTAATTTTTAGATGACTGAGCCATCAGTTTCAGCCTGTAATGCTTCAAACTCAAACTCCTCCAAGAAACGCAGACCTCGCATTTCAATGTCAGACGCGGAAGTCGCCAGACGCAGACCTCGCGTTCCAATGTGAGACACGGAGGTCGCCAGACGCGGACCTCGCGTCCTTTTTCAGTCAAACATGGAGGTCGCTAGACGCGGACCTCGCGTCCTTTTTCAGTCAAACGCGGAGGTTGCCAGACGTGGACCTCGCGTCCTTTCTCAATCAAATGCGGAGGTCACTAGATGCGGACCTCGTGTTCCAATATCAGATGGGGAGGTCGCCAGACGCGGACCTTGCATCCTTTCTCAATCAAACGCGAAAGTCACCAGACGCGGACCTCACGTCCTTTCTCCGACGTAGAAACACGAGTTTGAGTAAAAGGTTTGCTAAAAAGCTTGAGGGACTTGGTCCTATCCTCTCCTCCAAAATCTCCTACCAATTCTCATCCACAGAATGGTAGGGCTACAAAAATACTTGTGTTCATCTCCCTAATGACATGAACTGGGATTTGTCATGTTAACAATAAACCGTTGACAAACCAGATATTTCAATCCCTAGTGGATTCTGTCAAGTTAACACCTCTAGGAAATCAATGATTGTCATGTTAATATTAAACCTCTGACAGTTCATTTTATTTTCCACCAAAATCCCCTACCAATTCTCTTCCATAGAGTGGTAGGTCCACAAATAGAATCATTATTAAGTTTAATATCAAACCTCTGACAATGGAAAGTTTCAATACTCCCTAGTGAGTACTAGCTTCACTCGTTGCTCCTCTACATGGAGTCACAAATCAACCAAACTGTCAAGTTAATACTACACCTCTGACATTTCAAACTCCACTTGTCAATTCTCATCAATAGAATGACAAGTCCTCAGAATTGCTTATATCGCAAACCAACTACTGTCATATGTTAACATTACACCTCTGACAAACTACTGTTATGTTAATACTACACCTCTAACAGTGATTAAGTTGCTACCAAGTTTAATATTAAACCTCTGACAGTCACTTTTCCTCAGGCTTTCATATCGAAGCTGAGACAAGCGATGCTAAGTTTAATATCACACCTCTGTTGGCCTAATGGCCCATCACTCTAGTTTTGATGATGATCAACTCATGTAGTTATGGTACAATGATCTTGTGTTTTAGTCTCAGATTTATGATCAAGATCTTAGTTGGTGTTTAGCTTCAACAAAAGATTTCAAGTCAAGTTTTGGAGTTAGCACGGTTTGATTCAAGAGCCTATGCATCAAGACCACATCAAGTACTCAAGAGGACTCTAGCTCTTTGGATCAAGTTTGGACCAAGTCAAGAAGATGAGAAGACTTCAAGTGAAGACCTTCAAGATCAAGACTTGTGTCTAGGTTTGTTTTTATAAGATTTTATTTTTAGATAAAATGTAAAGGATAAAATGTAAGGATTGCTTAAGTATACCATATACACACACACTCTTAATTTAGTTGTGTTTTCATAAAAGAATTTCATTTTGAAAAAATACCGTTTTGGTTTTTGGTATTCAAAGTTTACATGCTTTAACCAAAACTATTTTTAGTGTTTATTGTCAAAAATATAGATATTTCATCATGTATGTGTAGTGGATCATATCCATACACTCTATGCTTTAAAAGTATTTAAAATATCTTGTTTTGTATTTGGAGAAGTTTTGGAAAAATAAGTTTTGAAAAAACTAATTTGGAAAAATACAGTTTTGTTTTTAGCCAAAATTTCTAAGTTACAAAAATAGTTCAAAATGTTTGTAACATATTTTTAATTTTGCTCAAACATGTTTGTATATCAAATTATAATACTGAAACTATTTTTTTAGATTTTTCGTGAATTTATGAGATTTTATTTAAATAAAAAACTCAAGTTTTAAATCCCTAATTTTGCCTGCCAGGCCCTGGCGGTCGACCAACCGGTCGACCGGATCAGGAACCGGTCAACCGGAATGGTCGACCGGACGTGCACACAAATGTGCACAAGGCCATATCAGTTGGCCGGTCGACGGAGCGGTCGACCGACTGAAGGCAACCCACTCTCAGGTTGCCCCGGTTGACCGGGCGGTCGACTGGCCAGAGAGCCGTTGCTCTCTGGTTCAGGGCCCGGTCAACCGGGCGGTCGACCGAAAGGCTCAACGTTCACTTTTTTGACTGCGGGCCGGTCGACCGGAAGGCCATTCTGGGCCTAGTCAGCTGCCTACGGGCAGATTCTCTTGGGGCCTATATAAACCCCATTTGAGAGCTGTTTTATACATGATTTGAGGAGAGTTTTAAACCTAGTTTTTCCAATCTATTTCAGAGTTTTCTCCACTTGTTTGAGAGAAAATATTTTCAATCAAAAAGGGAAGTTTATCAAGGATGTTTTCAAAGTGATTCTTGTGTTTTTCTCCACAAATTCCATCCTTGTTTTCTCACAAACACTTGAGCTATCCATTGCTATATCACCTATATAGATCTTTGTTGTGAGAGGATTTTAGGTGATCAAAGTGTTGTGATCACCAAAGTTCTACTTTGTAATTTGAGGAGGCGGACTTGCGGGTTCGCGGTGTTTCGAGTTCGTGTGTGAACTCTTTGTTTGAGATGCGGCCTCGGCGAGCTTGTGGGCTTGCGGTATGTTCTTGCGGGAACAAGTGAAGGGACTAGAGAGTCTAAGGAGTTCAAGTGTGAACTTTCCTTGTAGGTGTTGCGGCATCGAGTGATCCGATGGGATCAGTTTATAGTGATCCGGGGACGTAGAGCAAGTGTGCTCGAACCTCGAAACAAATTCCCGTGTTTGCAATTGCTCTCTCTCTCTCTCTCTATCTCTTACTTGTCATTATATCTTGCATGCTAATATTGTCTTTATCTTTATATGCTTGATATATTGTGTGCTTAATTGTTATATGCTTGGGGATTGTTTGCTAACACTTGTATTCAACCAAGAGAGCCAACGCGGCACCTCAACTCTTATTTAGAGGAATCTTGAGGAGTTAGTCCAGAGCCCTTCACGGGGAATCCGGCTACACTCTTGTGTTATACGTGGTGTTTAGTTCAAGAAGTTTTATTTTGCATAAAATAAGTTTTAATTCCGCATTTATTGACCATTAGATTAGCTCATCACATATTCACCCCCCTCTAGGTGATTTACAATTGGTATCAGAGCCAAGTGCTCTTGATTTGGGTCTAACGACCTGGAGTTAAAGATCCTCATTTTATAGCTAATCACAATATTTGTTTACACACCATAGATTTCATGTCACCTCCCACTTTTGACATTCTTAATATCCAAACTTGGAAGGTTAAGATGTCTTTGTACCTCAAAGGCCTAGGCATTCATGTTTATCTTGCTACTATTAAAGATTCATATATTAACAATAGCAAGAATATTGAGGCTAACTCAAAAGCCATTCATGCTTTGAACCCTAAACAATGATTATTTATCTAGGGTTTCTAACATTGATTCGGCTTTTATAGTATGGAATACCATCATCTCCCTTGGCAAACAAGAACAATATTATGCGGGGAGCGACTCAGAAGTTGGAAGTGACGCTTCTAACGTGTGCTACATGGTCCAAGGGGATAACCCCCTTGAGGTAAATACCGAATCCGAGGTAGAAGAATATGTTGATATGTCTTATGATGAGCTTGAATCATTTTGTCAACAACTTCTAGAAAAATATGACATGCTTAAGAAGGATAATAAGAAAATGAAAAATAAAATTGATTGCATGTTAAAAGAAAAGGATTCTTTACAAGATAAATTTGAATGTTTTTCAAAAGAAAATGAAAATTTGAAAAATGAAAATATTTTCTTGCTTTCTAAATTAAATGATCTCTGTGAAGGAAATACTTCTTTAAAAGATAAAATTGTTTTGATGGAAAAACAAAAGGAAATTACTTAACACTTCCTTAAAAAGAAAATTGTTGAAAAAGAAAAGAAAAATGTTTCTAAAAAGAAAAAGACTATTGATCATGCTCTTCATGCCACAACTATTGATAAAAATGAAGTTAAATTTTGAAAAATAAAATTGATTGTTTGAGCTCAACCTTGAGCAAATGTGCATTTAATCACAAAAGGTTGGAATCCTTGTTTCAAAAGAAACAAGTTCCCCATGTTCATGCACAACACCCACAACATGCTTATGCATATTTACATGTCATGATCATACTCATTCACATGTGCATAGTAGAGTATACAAGTGTACACATTGGGGCCGCAAAGGCCATTTAGCAAAGTTTTGTTTTGATAAGATGTATCATATTAATTTTGCTAAGAAAAATATTTGGGTTCCATTAGATGCTAACCCCCGTGGACCCAAAAGAAAATGGGTACCAAAATCCCCACCTGGTGTATTTGATGTAGGTGCGGGCTCTCACACGACGTGAGAGAGTTGATGCCTTGATGGTGGATGCACATGGACTTGATGGACACACATTTGATGCACCGCCATCAAGGAGGTTTGGTGGGACGACCATCATGTTTTGGAGAATTAGAGCATAGTTTTGTAGTTTGGTAACTATCTCTAAACTCCTATTTCATTTTATTTACATGTCGTTTCATATATGATATTTTTAGCATGTTCATGTTTTATTTGATTGTGCTTCATGTGGTAAATACTTGTTTAAATGTAGTTTTTATCAAAACTTGGATATATACATATACAAGTAGTGAGCAACATTTGATTCATATACGTTTGCACTTCATTGTTCATTTGTACTCACTATATGCACATGTATAGCCTAGTTTTGATGATTTTCTCATTTACACTTGTTTTGCCTATTTTCATGTTTTACTTCATGTATATGTATTTTGTATTCAAATCTAATAAATATATATGTATGCCCCTTGAGTCATTTGCCTTCATGCAATTTATTTTATGGACTCTTTTCATGTTTGGGATATGTATGCATATTGTTAGTTTTGGATAAAACATACATATACCTAGAAGCTTGTTTTTAAAGATGAAAAATGAATTTTTATGATTTTTCATCTTTATATGAAAAAAAAAATTTCATGATTTTTAAAATTTGTAATAAAATGTTATTCATGTTTGTTACAAGCTTTATTGACTATCTTCATGGAAAATGCTAATTACATGATTTTGTGCACTCACACTTTATTTGTTTATTTCATTACTTTGTTTCATGATTATTTTTGAGCCTTATAGATTTTGAGTGTCAATTTTTGTGTATTTAGTATGTTTCATGATAGACATATGATTTGGTTTCATGTTTTGAAGGATCTTTAACTAGTTTTTCAAAAATTACTTTTAACTAGTTATTATTCTTCATTTGGTAGTGATTTTCAATACTAAAATATTTTCAAAATTATTTTTGAAAACCCCTACCTACCCCTTTAAGGGAAGACGGATGGGCGATTATACCTTGTAAGCTTTATTGAAAAATCTTTTATCTTGTGTATAAAAAGGGTGATAGTTATGAGTTATATACTTGATTTACATTGTTATTTTCAATTGGTATCTCAATTGATATTTATTTTGTATATGCTCATATTTTGTTTTCTATATATGTATGCTTCATTTCAAATAATATCAATTTCTATTGGTATTCTCTTTTCATACATATATATATATGATTTGTTTGTGCTTGATTTTCAAGATATTTACATGTTTAAAGCACAAAGTATGTTTATGCTAAGCTTAATTAAAAACTTAATTTTCAATTGATTTCTCAATTGGTATCTTTTATATAAGCTTATGCATTATCTTCAATTGTTATTTTTTTTACAATTAGTATTTTTATTGATATCAAAACGCACAATATGTTTCAATTGATATCTATTGATCAATTTATTTCAATTGATATCCATGAAAATTTATATTGGTATCAAAATATAAAATACTTTCTTTCATTGGTATCAAGATTACAATTTTTATCAAAATTTCATTGTTATTTCAATTGGTAAGATGTTTCAATTATAATTAAAATTCAAAATTTGTAATGATTATTTACAATTGGTATATCTTAAAATTTGTTTTATTAAGAAAATTCAAAATGTTGTTTTAATAAGAAATATTAAAAATGTTTTGATGTATATTGCCTATTGTTGGCCCAAAAGGTTACACTCTCCATTTGTTTAGAGTTTTGATGATAACAAAACAAACAAGAGCTATTTGGTACTAATTAGTTTGTTCAAGATAAGTTTCAGGTTTGTACCATGTTTGGAGGCCATTGCTTGGTTATTGCAAAAATTTCTAGGTTCATGAAGCAAATAAGACATTTGGCACATCTAGGAAGGAACATAGAAGAGAAGGCTCTAGTAAGGCATTGTAAGGCTCAAGACTTCAAGATGGCTTAAGAGACTTCATTAGATTTGTTTCTAGGTTTATAGTTTTGTTAAAGAATAGTGGATAGGTTTGAAGCACTATAATCCAACACACACGTTTTTGTGCACATGTCTTTCCTAAAAATATTCCCTATAAATATGTACAAATTATTTTAATTTAAAGCCTTGTGACTATAAACTCAATTTTGTGTATTTTACATGTTTCAAATCAAAACTATTTTGTAGAAGTTCAAAATCTCCTCTAGAATCTGTTTCTGCTTTGATTTTTGGCCTGAGCCGATCGACCCACCGGTCAACCGACATAAGTCAGGTCAGATTGGTCGACCGATCCGGTCGACCAGGATTCTAGCAGATGGGTGCGTGCATGTGTGCACCTTTACCGGTCGACCGGGCAATCGACCGAAGACCTTGGGTCGACCGGGCGGCCAGCCGACTGAATTGCACTTGCTCTCTGTTTGTGCCCAGTCGACTGGGCGGTCGACCGAGAGCCTGCAACGGATCTTTTATTTGAACCCCGGTCGACCGATCGGTCGACCGAGAGAGTCGTTTCAGCCATAACGGCTACTTTTTAAACATGTTTTATTTTTGTCTTTTTCTTTCTTAAAAGTGTTTAAATGATATTTTCTGAACCTAATACTTCCTAATTAGCATTAAGTGGGCTTACCCCTTAATCCCTAGCCCTCTCCTATAAATAGGGGTGATTAGGGAGAGGTTTCTTTACAACAAAAATTTGCAAAAGTTTCAAAAGTTTAAGGCATTCAAAAGAGTTTCATTTCTTGGTTTTTGTGCTGAAAATCTCTCTCATTTTCTGAAGTATTTTTCAAAACTCTCTGATTTCATTTTTTTTCCACTTACATATAAGAGCTTCAATCCTACTCATTGTTCTACTAGGATTTTGTAAGGGAAGAGAATTTTTCAAAAGAGAGTTTGTGGTCTTTTGATCACCAAGAGAATACTTGTACTTGAGATTTTGGAGTTGGGTACTCCGGTGTATTTGTAACCTCTTTGTGAAGTTATAGTGATTAGAAATCCTTCTGGGGAAGGCGGGGACGTAGAGCTGGGTGCTCGAACCTCGGAAAAATTCTCGGTGTTTGCGTTTGGTTTACTTGCTCTTGCTTCTTACTTTACTTTCATTGCTTCTATTACTTGCTCTCTATTTTCATTGCAATATTCACTTGTTTCATATTCATATTGTCAATCAAAGTCCCATACAACAAGATTGCATTGCGCACCTCCAACTCATATCTAGAGGAATCACGAGGAAAGAGTTCAGAACCCTTCGCGGGGCATTCAGCTTCTAGTCTTGTTTTGGGCGATTGTTGCATCATATTTTTTAATTGTGCATTGATTAGCATTATCACCTATTCACCCCCCCTCTAGGTGATTTTCACCTATATGCAAGGGGAGCTTAACATCTCTTCTACATATAGATTCATATTGAGTGTATCTTATATTGAGGAGCTTGACAACTCTTCTTTATGCGGTACACGTGTGTAGGGGGAGCTTCACATCTCCTCTTATGTATTGCATATTATGTGTTATGTGAATTAGGGCTTATCATCCCTTCTTCATGTAATGTATGTATGTAGGGAAGCTAACTTAGTGTCTTCCTCTTCATGAATATATATCGCATATATCTCTTTATTGATTGATTTGAGTTCACCCCTTTGTTGATTTTTTTTCTAACAAAAGGGGGAGAACATTGTTTTGTGTTTACTTTAACCCCTTTATTGATGACTGACAAAAAAGGGGAGAAGTATTTGAGTATATATGCATGTTTTCCTTGCTTTATACATAAAGGGGCAGAAGAATTTTTTGTTTATGCATATTACTTTGTTTTGCAAAAAAGAGAAAAGAATTTGACGAGTTTTATGCTTGATTGGCATGTTTATCTCCTTATGTTTGCATACATGCTTTATTGCCATATCTTATTGCTTATTTGTTATGCATGAGTTAAGGGGGAGCTTCTTTGAAGCTTTACTTTAATCAATGCATATATAACTCCATGAGTTTTGTCATCATCAAAAAGGGGGAGATTGTTGGCCCAATGGCCCATCACTTTAGTTTTGATGATGATCAACTCATGTAGTTATGGTACTAATGATCATGTGTTTAATTAGTCTCAGATTTATGATCAAGATCTTAGTTGGTGTTTAGCTTCAACAAAGGATTTCAAGTCAAGTTTTAGAGCTAGCACGGTTTGATTCAAGAGCCTATGCATCAAAGCCACATCAAGTACTCAAGAGGAGTCTTGCTCTTGGGATCAAGTTTGGACCAAGTCAAGAAGATGAGAAGACTTCAAGTGAAGACCTTCAAGATCAAGACTTGTGTTTAGGTTTGTTTTTATAAGATTTTATTTTAGATAAAATGTAAAGGATAGAATAGTTGGTGGATTGCTCAAGTATACCATATACACACACACTCTTGATTTAGTTGTGTTTTCATAAAAGAATTTCATTTTGGAAAAATACCGTTTTGGTTTTTTAGTATTCAAAGTTTACTTGTCTTTAACCAAAACTATTTTTAGTGTTTATTGTCAAAAACATAGATATTTCATCATGTATGTGTAGTGGATCATATCCATACACTCTATTCTTTAAAAGTGTTTAAAATATCTTATTTTTGTATTTGGAGAAGTTTTGGAAAAATAAGTTTTGGAAAAACCAATTTGGAAAAATACAGTTTTTGTTTTTAGCCAAAATTTCTAAGTTACAAAAATAGTTCAAAATATTTGTAACATGTTTTTGATTTTACTCAAACATATTTGTATATCAAATTATAATACTGAAACTATTTTTTTAGATTTTCGTGAATTTATGGGATTTTATTTTAAATAAAAAACTCAAGTTTTAAACCCCTAATTTTGCCTGCCAGGCCCTGGCAGTCGACCGACCGGTCGACCGGACCAGGAGCCCGGTCGACCAGACGTGCACACAAACATGCACAAGGCCATATCAGTTGGCCGGTCGACCGAGCGGTCGACCGACTGAAGGCAACCCACTCTCGGGTTGCCCCGGTCGACCGGGCGGTCGACCGGCCAGAGAGCCGTTGCTCTCTGGTTCAGGGCCCGGTCGACCGGGCGGTCGACCGGAAGGCTCAACGGTCACTTTTTTGACCGTTGGCCGGTCGACCGGCCGGTCGACCGGAAGGCCATTCTGGGCCTAGTCAGCTGCCAACGGGCAGATTCTCTTGGGGCCTATATAAACCCCATTTGAGAGCTGTTTTATACATGATTTGAGGAGAGTTTTAAACCTAGTTTTTCCAATCTATCTCAGAGTTTTCTCCACTTATTTGAGAGCAAATATTTCCAATCAAAAGGGAAGTTTATCAAGGGTGTTTTCTAAGTGATTCTTGTGTTTTTCTCCACAAATTCCATCCTTGTTTTTCTCAAAACACTTGAGCTATCCATTGCTATATCTACCTATATGGATCTTTGTTGTGAGAGGATTTTAGGTGATCAAAGTGTTGTGATCACCAAAGTTCTACTTTGTAATTTAAGGAGGCGGACTTGTGGGTTCGCGGTGTTTCGAGTTCGTGTGTGACCCCTTTGTTTGAGGTGCGGCCTCGGCGAGCTTGTGGGCTTGCGGTGTGTTCTTGCGGGAACAAGTGAAGGGACTAGAGAGTCCAAGGAGTTCAAGTGTGAACTCGCCTTGTAGGTGTTGCGACACCAAGTGATCCGGTGGGATCAGTTTATAGTGGAAATCCTTCAAGTGTTGAAGGCGGGGACGTAGAGCAAGTATGCTCGAACCTCGAAACAAATCTCCCGTGTTTGCGATTGCTCTCTCTTTATCTCTTACTTGTCATTATATCTTGCATGCTAATATTGTCTTTATCTTTATATACTTGATATATTACGTGCTTAATTGTTATATACTTGGAGATTGTTTGCTAACACTTGTATTCAACCAAGAGAGCCAACGCGGCACCTCAACTCTTATTTAGAGGAATCTTAAGGAGTTAGTCCAGAGCCCTTCAGGGGGAATCCGGCTACACTCTTGTGTTATACGTGATGTTTAGTTCAAGAAGTTTTATTTGCATAAAATAAGTTTTAATTCCGCATTTATTGACCATTAGATTAGCTCATCAACTATTCACCCCCTCAAGGTGATTTACAACCTCTAGCATCCAATTCATTGTTAAGTTCAACAATACACCTATGACAATGACTTTCCCTCAAACTTGCATATCGGAGTTGAGATGACCAATGTTAAGTTTAACATCACACCTCTAGCATTACCTCCACTGTCAAGTTTAACACCACCTATGACAGTGATATCTTCAGTCTCTCCAGTGAAATTGAAGTTCTTATGGAGCTAAATTAATAGTACACCTCTAGCTCACATCCTTATTAAGTTAATATCACACCTCTGACAAGATTCAATCTGATCTGTTAAGTTAATATCACTCCTCTGACGGTAAAGAAATATTTAGATCCCCGACGGGTCTAGTCTTACTTGTCATTCTCTTCAATAGAATGACAGGTCCACTTAAATTGCTTAAATCGCAAAATCCCATTACTGTTATGTTAAACATTACACCTCTAACAATAAATCTTTATTTTCTAGGGAAGTCAATATTTGTCATGTTAACAGTTACCTCTGACAACTCATTCCCTAAAATTCCTTCCAAAATCCCTTACCAATTCCACCCACGAAATGGTAGGACCACAAAATGCCTATTTTTCCAGCAAAATAATTACAGATCAAACATGTCATGTTAACATTACACTTCTGACAGTAAGGCTTTGATGTTTCTCCAGGGGTAAAATTTCAACTTGTCAATTCTCTTTAATATAATGACAAGTCTACTCAAAATACTGTTATATTCAAAATCACACCTCTAACAATAGACAAATCCCGGTCAAGTTAACATCACACCTCTGACCAAACTTGCTCCACTCGCAAGACAAATCTCGGTCAAGTTAACATCACACCTTTGACCAAAATTTCAACTTGTCAGTGATCTTCAATAGGACGGCGAGTCCACCAAACTGCATAAATCGCAGAATCTCTTGGTCAAGTTAATACTACACTTCTGACCAAAGTTGCTCATATCGCAAAATTAATCGCTGTTAAGTTAACATTGCACCTATGACAGTGATCTCCTCGATTTTCTCAGTGAAAATGAGATCTTTCGATGCTAAGTTAAACATCACACCTCTAGCATGCATTTCATTGTTAAGTTAACATTACACCTATGACAATGATCTTCTCTCAATTTTCTTAGTGAAAATGAGACTTTCATGGTGCTAAGTTAATATCACACATCTAGCACACATCTTTGTCAAGTTAACATCACACATCTGACAATTCAATTTTCTCAAATTGCAAAACTCAAACCATCATCTTAACATTACACCTCTGATGGTAAAAATCTCTATGGATCTTCAACAAATCCAATCCCACTTGTCATTCTCTTCAACAGCATGACATGTCCACTTAAATTGTGTAGATCGCAAAATCAATCGCTATTATGTTAATATCACACCTCTAACAACAAACTTTCATTCCCAGCAGAGTTCTAGTCATGTTAACACTAAACCTCTGACGATAGACTCTGGCATAATCCCCAGCGGATCAAACTCCACTTGTTATTCTCATCAATAGGATAGTAAGTCCACAAAACTTGTTCAAAATATAAGTCCAGATCTCACTGTCAAGTTAACATCACACCTCTGACAGTAACCTTCTCAAATTTCCCGGTAGAGTTATTTAATTTGTTAATTTAATATCACACCTCTGGCAATTAAAACCTTTTCAAAGAAGCTTTGAGCGTGACCTTCGCGTCTCAAGCATAGAGCCGCGACTCAACGAACTTAAGAGTTGAGTCTCAACAGCAAGTAAAGGTTGCGTCTCTACAGTAATTGAGAGCTACGTCTCTACAATAATTGAGAGTCGTGTCTCAACTTTGGTGAAGTTCACGTCTCCACTTGATCAGTGTGCCAGAATCGCGTCAGGGAGAGCTGCGTCCTCTCTCTTCCCCAATACAAAGATTATATCTCTACTACTACAATCAGTTCAACAATACACTGGTAAAGGCAATTAAAACTCCACCGGTTCAATGGTACACCGACAATCAAATTACAATGATCTTTCTTAGAGGCTTCAAGTAGTTCAATAGTACACTCACGAAGACCAAAACCAGACAAGATCAAGTCGAGACTGCCTCTCAGAAAATGCCAGTCTAATTACAGGAAGTCCCTATTTAACTGAAGTCCAAAGTATTCTGAAATCCGTCTCAGTCAACCACGGAGTTTCGAAAACTTTGGAGGGGGTTCTGTAGGCTATCAAAAAATTACTGAAGACAAAGCCTCAGACGCGAACCTCCCAGACGCAGAGATCGCGTTCAGCCTCAGACGTGAACCTCCCAGACGCGGAGGTCGCCAGACGCAGACCTCGCGTTCAATGTCAGACGTGGAGGTCGCCAGACGCAGACCTCGCGTTCCAATATCAGATACGGAGGTTGCCAGATGCAGACTTCGCGTCCTTTATCAGTCGCGGAGATCATTAGACGCAGACCTTGCGTTCCAATGTCAGACACGGAGGTCGCCAGACGCAGGCATCGCATCCTTCGTTAGATGCGGACCTCAGCCAACTCCGCATTTCAACTCAAACGCAAGTCTGAGCAGCTCCGCGTTCCAACACAAACGCGAGCCTGTGAGCTCCACATCTCAACATCAGAGTGAGGTCCGCGTCCAGCGCGAGACCCATATTTTTGCTATGACTGAGCCACAAACTTGGTCAGTTACAACTTATTTTCTCTCCACATAATGGGGAATAACTTTTCATTATGGAGAGATTTAAGAAGTTGGTTACACCCCTCCCATTATGGAGAGATTTAAGGGGTTGGTTACACCTTAATTCCTTTATAAATAGCTATGAATAGCTAGAGGAAGAGAGGCTCTGAAAAGGAGAGAGAAAAAAGAGGAGACCTCTCTAAAGGTATGTAACGAGGCTCAGGGGGAGGGGACCTCTTCTAAAAGGGCTGAGGAGGAGAGTTCCGATAGAGGAATCCAAGAAGCCACCAGCAGAGTTTGGTCTTGAAGCGCTTGAAGCCTAAAAAGAGTTCAACTGTTTCTCTTAACTTGTTGAGTTTAAGTTCTTTAAATCTCTTTGAGATTCCATTACTGATAGGAGTTGTGATACTCCACCAGTAGATCCAAAGAGAGGATCTACAAGAGAAACTTGACGTACGGTCGGTCAACGAAAAACAAGATTCACTTTCCACCGCCACGTGAAGAACCCAACATTAAACAAAGGGGAGAATCAACAATTCTTTCCTCTTTTGTAATCGGAGTGTTGATCCGTTGTAATTCTTTATTGATTCAAGGAAATTTTACACGAATTTTGTAACGCCCCGATCCCGTAGGTACGGGGACGTTATGGCGACGTACATACGCGAGGTGCATACACGCTCACGCGTACGTTAAGCCTCAGTACAGTACATTACCTCCATATAAACATGAGGTCCAGCATAAAAGCAGTACAAGAATACCTGCAGAAAGAGGTCAGCGATCATAACAGATATGAAAAATGGAGACAAATAAGATAACGAAAATAAATTACCAAGATACCTAGGAATAGTCCCGATGCGGAAGCTCCGATGTGACTCCAAGGTACTCTCGGATACTACGGTACGCGGATCTCCAATCTGGGCATGCAAACCCAGGGTCGTCAGAAAGCGACCTAGTGAGTGGTAAAATGAAGGAGGCAGTAATATATACAATAGTAATACAAGCACGATAATAATATATAGTACGTGAGGTTGGACTAGTGATACCATATAATAAGGATATATAAATAGTAGAAATAGAGAAACATAAAAGCAGTGCAAATAAATAACAGGTCACCTTTTAATACCATCACTACCTAGCCGGTTATCATCAGGTTATATCTATAGTCGTGTCCAGTTTATGTAATAACTAATGTTATTTAGTGGTGACGTAATAGACATGAACATGATAGTGGTGACGTGATAGAGGTGAACATGCAGATGAGCATATGTCTGTAATATATGCAATGCAGAATATGCATAGTATGCCACTACATACAGTGTAACATATACCAGGTAATGTAACAAAGTATATATGTGCATGAGTAGTAGGGCACTAAAGAAAGTGTAACAGGAAACAGGAACAATAGCAATGTATACATGTCACATGATAGCAGATAAATGATCAGGTACAATAAGAAGTACAACGATACAATAGGAAAACAAGTAGGAAGCATGTATCAGGCAAGTCATGTTATTTATACAATAGTAGCAATCAGTACCACCTGGTATTTTAATTACTCTCTTCCAGTGTCCCATACCACTGGCAGTTCATACTAGAGCCCGCACTCCAGTCGAACCCATCCGGACATGGCCTACGGGTACCATTATCCAAACGAGAGAGTAACCAAATAACAAGTGTTCCCGACGTCCACTATTGTGTATACTGTTTTATTATGTTAATTGGAAACCCATGGTCGAGGAGTTCTTATCGGGTGGATGTATCCCGTGCATACCGGGATCACGGCCTTAAACAAGCCCCTGGCTGCCAGGACCAGGGCCCTCCGCTAAGAGGGGAGCATGAATCAAGTAACAAGAGCTCATGGAGCAATTGGTAGGCGGCCCTCCTACCGTCCCCTGCAGTGGGAAAACAATATGGATCCAGTACATCACCCGATAAGATCTAATCAACCATCAAGTCTCCCCATACCCCAGTTATCATTATGATCTGTTATGTCAAGTATCCAATGTAACAAGAACAATTAACAGTACATGATACGGGTAACATGATAACTGGACCAGAGCTCTGTTGATAGCATAGAACAATATAACGTGAATCGGGAACAATATATCGAGAACAATAGAACGTGAACAATATCATGGGAACAATATAACAGAATCAATAGATGTGGAAGTCCACATATCGCATATCAACAGCTCTCATGTCCAGTAACAGGAATATCCATATCAGTAACAGGTAACAATCCTATAACATGAATACAGTAACATGAAATAATAAGACATGTAACATGAACGGGGATCCATATGTCAAGAATAGAACAATAATACATGTAACATGAACGGGGATCTATATGACAAGAATAGAGAAACCATACAGGCATGTGTAACCATAATATGTAAACTGTTGGCCCAAAGGCCTATCACTCTAGTTTTGATGATGATCAACTCATGTAGTTATATTTGCTAATGATCTTGTTTAATTAGTGACAGATTCTTTATCAAGATCTTAGTAGGTGCAAAGCTCAACAAAGGATTAAATGTCAAGATTTGGAGCTAGCACGGGGTGATCCAAGGAGCTTTGGATCAAGCTTGGACCAAGTCAAGAAGATGAGAAGCCTTCAAGTGAAGACTTCAAGAAGTTGAAGACTTGTGTCTAGGTATAAGATTTTTATTTGTTTTAGATAAAAATGTAAAGGATAGAATAGATTGGTGGATTGCTCAAGTCATATCACACACACACTCTTGAGATTTAATTGTCTTTTCATAAAAGAATTTTTAGTTAGAAAAGACTCTTTCATTTTGGTAAAAAGGTTTTTCATTGGACAAAATACATGTCTTGGTTTTTGATGTTACCTATATACATATCTTTCAAAACCAAGTTTAGTGCTTTATGTCAAAAACTAGATATTTCATCTTGATTGTGTAGTGGATCATATCCATACACACTATGCATTAAAGTATATCTTATTTTTGTATTTGATGAAAATTTGAAAAAACATGTTGTTTTAGAAAAACAGTTTTTATTATGAGCCAATATTTCCAAGTTACAAAAAATAGTCAAATCTTTAATAACATGCCTTGATTTTGTGCAAGCATGTTTCTATATCATAAAACTATTTTTTTGTAGAATTTCTAAGTATTTATGGGATTTTTTATTAAGCCAAAAGACCAATCTTTAATCCCAAAATTTTCAGGTTCTGGCAGTTCTGATTTTTCAGAACCGACAGTGGCCGTCGACCGGGTCGTCGACCGGACGTGCACAGACGTGCACGCCTGTGTGCACTGGAGAACGGTCGACCGTGCCGGTCGACCGCTTCAGAGAGTCTGCTCTCTGGAAATTCCGGTCGACCGCCCCGGTCGACCGACAGAGAAGTAATTCTCTGTTCCAGGTGCGCGGTCGACCTGGCCGGTCGACCGGAGGCTCCAACGGTCGGATTCTTGACCGTTGGCGGTCGACCGGACCGGTCGACCGGCAGTACTGACAGAGCCCAACGGTCAGATTTTTTTGGCCTCTATAAAAGGGGGTTTTGTCATTGTTTGAAGCTAAGATTTTAGGAGAGCTTTTGTTCAGTTATTTCCATTCTTTTAGCAGAGTTTTCTCCACAAAATAGAGTGCCAATATTTCCTATCAAAAGGGATTTTATCAAGAGAGTGTTTATTGTGATTTCTTGAGTTTTCCATCAAAAGTTCTTTCTTGATTTCTCACACTACACTTGAGCATCCATAGTTATATCTATCCTATAGGAGTGTTGTAGTGAGAGTTTTTGTAGGTGATCAAGTGTTTAGATCACCAAGATTTCATCTTGTACTTTGAGGAGACGGGCAAGTGTGCTCGTGGTTGTTTAGGGTTCGGGTGCGAACTCTTGTAGCTTGAGGTGCGGCCTCGACGAGCCGGTGGGCTTATGGTGTGTAAGGGACTTTGGGAGTCCGAGGGCTTGTAGGTGTTGCGGCACCAAGGAGAGATCCGGTTGGATCGTGCATAGTGGAAATCCTTCGTGTGTCGAAGGCGGGGATGTAGAGCAAGTATGCTCGAACCTCGAAACAAACCCTTTGTGTTTGCGATTGCTCACTCTTGCTCTCTTACTTTTTTGTGTCTCACTTATATCTTGCATTACTTTATAGTCTTTATCTCTTATATGCATGATATACCTTTGTGCTCATAATTGCTATACTTGCTTGGGATTGTTATTAACACTAGTATTCAACCAAGAGAGCCAACGCGGCACCTCAACCCATTCAAGGGGAATCTAGAGGAGTTTATCCAGAGCCTCGCAAGGGGAATTCGGCAACACTCTTGTGTTATACATAAGTGTTCTATTAAAAGAAGTTTAATTTGGTCAACTTAGTTTTAATTTTGCATTATTTGTTCATAAGTGACCATTAGATTAGCCATCACCTATTCACCCCCCCTCTAGGTGATTTTACAATTGGTATCAGAGCTAGTGCTCTTGATATTGGGTCTAACAACCTAAGAGTTAAAGATCCTCTTTTAGGCTAATCACAAGATTTGTACACACACAATGGACTTCATGTCACCACCCACCTTTGACATTCTTAACATCCAAATTTGGAAGGTTAAGATGTCTTTGTTCCTCAAAGGACTTGGCCTTAGTGTATATCTTGCCACAACTAATAAAGAATATTGCTTAAATGGTAAGAACATTGAGGCTAATGCAAAAGCCCTTCATGCTATTAAGTCAACCCTAAATGATGATTATTTATCTAGGGTTTCTAATGTTGAATCGGCTTTTGTAGCTTGGAACATCATCACCTCCCTTGGCGAAAAGGACCTATACTATGCGGGGAGCGATTCGGACGTTGGAAGCGACATCTCCAACGTATGCTATATGGTCCAAGGGGATAACCCCCTTGAGGTAAACTCCGAATCCGATGATGAGGACATGTCATATGATGAGCTCACTTCATTTTGCCAAACAATTCTTGAGAAATATGACATGATTAAAAGGAAAATAAAAATTTGAAAAAGAAAATTGCTTGCATGCATATAGAACAAAATTCTTTTAAATCTAACATTGCATGTTTAGAAAAGGACAACAACAATTTGAAAAAGAATTTTGATGCCATGATTAATGAAAAAGATTCATTAGAAAATAAAATGGCATGCTTAGAAAAAGAAAACAAAGATTTAAAAAATGAGAATGTTTCCTTGCTTACAAAATTGAATGATTTATGTGAAGGGAACACTATTTTGAAAAATAAGATTGATTTGGTGGAAAAACAAAAAGAAGTTGTTTTTCAAGAAAATAAATCTTTAAAAAGAAAAATTTGTGAAAAAGAAAAGGAAAATGTTTGTAAAAAGAAAAAGAAAATTGTTCATATATCTCATCATGCTTCTCATGCACACATTGATAAAAATGAGATTAAAAATTTGAAAAATAAAATTGATAATTTGAGCTCTAATTTGAGCTCATGTGCATTCAATCATACTAGATTGGAATCCTTATTTCAAAAGAAACAAGTTCCTCATACTCATGCACATTCACATCATGCATATGCTTATGATGCACATCATGCTCACACTCCCACTCATAAGTATGCTAAGGTGTACACATGTACACATTGTGGCCGCAAAGGCCATTTAGCAAAATTTTGTTATGAAAGGTTAAATGTTCTTATTTTTGATAAAAAAAAATGCTTGGGTTCCTTACAAGACTAACCCCATAGGACCCAAGAAAATATGGGTACCAAAATTCCCACTTTGTGTATTTGATGTAGGTGAGGAATCTCTCAAAACGTGAGAGATTTGGTGCCTTGATGGTGGGTGCATTTGAACTAAAATGACACATACTTGGAGTATCGCTATCAAGGAAATTTTGGTGGGTCAACCACCATGCTTGGAGCTTTGGAATTGGTAACAACCTCTAAACTCCTAATTTTATGTACATGCTTTTAATTTCATATGTCATATAGCATGTTCATGATTTTATTTGATTTGTGCTTCATGTGGCATTTACATGCTTAAATGTAGAATGTGTCAAAACTTGCATTTATACATATATGAATAGTGAACTACAATTGACTCATATATATTTGAACTTCATGCTCATTTGTATCCACTATATGCATGTGTATAGGCTAGTTTTTGATGATTCGGTCATTTATACTTGTTATGCCTATCTTTGATCTTACTTCATGTATATGTGTGTTTAATTCAAATCTAATAAATATACATGTATACCCCTTGAGTCATTTGCCTTCATGCAATATATATTGGACTCTTTTCATATTTGGGATATGTATGCATATTGTTAGAATTGGATAAATCATACATATACCATGAAGATTAGTATTTTAAATAAATAATAATAAAAAAAAATGATTTTTCATGTTTTTGATTTGTACAACAAAATGTGATTTATGATCTTTTTGAGCTTGAATGACTATTTTTATAAAAATGCTATTTACATGATTTTTTGAACACTCATCTTTATGATACAAATATTTTGAGCTTTATAGACCATGAGTGATTAAATCTTTATGTATTTAGCAATGCTTTATGAAAAATATATGATTTGTTTTAAGATGAAAAATAAGATTTTCATGAGATTCATGCTTCACTTTCTATTTTCATGAAAATACCATTTACATAACCTTTGAACACTCATCTTTTATGATAAAAGATAATTTTTGAGCTTTATGGACTATGAGTGCTTGAACCTTTATGTATTTAGTATTATTCATGGAAAACTTTTGACTTTGTATTTTTGAAGGATCTTTAACTAGTTTGTCAAAAATCCATTTAAACTAGTTTCTATTCTTCAAATTGATTCACATGATCCTATTTTTAATCATATGGATAAATTCTTTTGTATTTTCAAAATTTATTTGATGCTTCATGATTTGAATATTAGTTTAAATGTTAGCATTTGTCAACACTTGGATTTATACTTATACACATTATGGATCACAAATAAATCTATATATGATTGGATTTGAATGCTTATTTGTGCCCATTAGGTGTGCTAGTATAGCCTAAGTTTTGATGATTATTACATTTTAAACTTGTATTCCCATTTTGGAGTTATGCTATGATCATGTGCTTTCATTTCATGTATATGTTTGTCTTGCCAAAACATTAAGATATACATGGATACCTCTTGAGTCATTTGCCTTTCATGCAAATCTATAAATGGACTCAATTGTGCTTTAAGGATATGTATGTATATTTAATGTCTTGTCAAAACATACATATATCTTGAAATATAAATTTTTGTTTTTAATAAAAATTTCGTAATTTTTCAATAAAATTTTGTGATGGATTTCATGATTTCAAAATTTTAAGGAATATTGAGTTTTATTGCTATTTTTCATGATACCATGTTCCACATAACACTATCACACTCACTTCTTTTTGATATGGACTTTATGGATAGAGTGCTTTTTAGTGCCTTGTGTTTCATTGATATTTCATGAAAAACTTTTGACTTATTCCTTGATTGAAGGATTCCGTACTAGTTGTTAAACACCTTCATTTAACTAGTTCGAATTCTTCATGTGGTAGATTTTATGATATATACACTTAAGCTTAATTTTCAATTGGTATCATTGGATAGTTTCAATTGGTATCAATATGACCTCTTATTGTGTATACTCATATGTTGTTCTTTCATATATGTATGTCTCTACTTAAATTGGTATACTCTTTTCATACATATATATGATTGTTGTGTGCTTGTATTAAAATGGATTTATATTTTAAAGCACAATAGTTGTTAATGCTAAGCTTACTTCAAATCTTATTTTTTTTAAAAGCTTATGCATTGTATTTCAAAATTGGTATCAAAATTCAAAATTTGATTGTTCTACATTTGGTACCTTAAAAGAAAGTTGTGGATTTTAAGATATTTCAAAATTTTGTTTTCATAAGAAAAGTTCAAAATTTTGTCTTGTTAAAGAAATATTCAAAATTTTTGATTTGTATTTCCTATATGCAAGGAGAGCTTAACATCTCTCTTACATATGGATTCATGTTGAGTATATTATAAATTGAGGAGCTTGACAACTCTTCTTTATATGATATACGTGTGTAGGGGGAGCTTCACATCTCCTCTTATGCATTACATAATATGTGTTATGTGAGTTAGGGCTTGTCATCCCTTCTTCATGTAATGCATATGTGTAGGGAAGTTAACTTAGCGTCTTCCTCTTCATGAATGTATATCGCATATAAATCTTATTGATTGATTTGATTTTACCCTCCTTGATTTCCTTATTTTTGACAAAAAGGGGGAGAAAATTTGTTTGATGATTTGAACTTTGAACCCTTTGTTGATGATTGACAAAAAGGGGGAGAAGTATTTGAGTTATATGCATGATTTCCTTAAGGGGGAGAAGTATTTGTTCCTTACTTAAGGGGGAGAAAGATTTTGAGATTTTGAGTTTTTATACTTGTGCTTTTACTCATGCATAGCAATAATATAATAAGATAAAAGCTTGAGAAAAAGATTTGTGCATTCATTTGCATACATATTTATGTGCTTTAATGTCATATCTATTTATTTCTAGTGATGCATGAGTTAAGGGGGAGCTTCTTTGAAGCTTTACTTTAATCCATGCATATATAACTTCATGAGTTTTGTCATCATCAAAAAGGGGGAGATTGTTGGCCCAAAGGCCTATCACTCTAGTTTTGATGATGATCAACTCATGTAGTTATATTTGCTAATGATCTTGTTTAATTAGTGACAGATTCTTTATCAAGATCTTAGTAGGTGCAAAGCTCAACAAAGGATTAAATGTCAAGATTTGGAGCTAGCACGGGGTGATCCAAGGAGCTTTGGATCAAGCTTGGACCAAGTCAAGAAGATGAGAAGCCTTCAAGTGAAGACTTCAAGAAGTTGAAGACTTGTGTCTAGGTATAAGATTTTTATTTGTTTTAGATAAAAATGTAAAGGATAGAATAGATTGGTGGATTGCTCAAGTCATATCACACACACACTCTTGAGATTTAATTGTCTTTTCATAAAAGAATTTTTAGTTAGAAAAGACTCTTTCATTTTGGTAAAAAGGTTTTTCATTGGACAAAATACATGTCTTGATTTTTGATGTTACCTATATACATATCTTTCAAAACCAAGTTTAGTGCTTTATGTCAAAAACTAGATATTTCATCTTGATTGTGTAGTGGATCATATCCATACACACTATGCATTAAAGTATATCTTGTTTTTGTATTTGATGAAAATTTGGAAAAACATGTTGTTTTAGAAAAACAGTTTTATTATGAGCCAATATTTCCAAGTTACAAAAATAGTCAAATCTTTAATAACATGCCTTGATTTTGTGCAAGCATGTTTCTATATCATAAAACTATTTTTTTGTAGAATTTCTAAGTATTTATGGGATTTTTTATTAAGCCAAAAAGACCAATCTTTAATCCCAAAATTTTCAGGTTCTGGCAGTTCTGATTTTTCATAACCGACAGTGGCCGGTCGACCGGGTCGGTCGACCGGACGTGCACAGACGTGCACGCCTGTGTGCACTGGAGAACGGTCGACCGTGCCGGTCGACCGCTTCAGAGAGTCTGCTCTCTGGAAATTCCGGTCGACCGCCCCGGTCGACCGACAGAGAAGTAATTCTCTGTTCCAGGTGCGCGGTCGACCTGGCCGGTCGACCGGAGGCTCCAACGGTCGGATTCTTGACCGTTGGCGGTCGACCGGACCGGTCGACCGGCAGTACTGACAGAGCCCAACGGTCAGATTTTTTTGGCCTCTATAAAAGGGGGTTTTGTCATTGTTTGAAGCTAAGATTTTAGGAGAGCTTTTGTTCAGTTATTTCCATTCTTTTAGCAGAGTTTTCTCCACAAATAGAGTGCCAATATTTCCTATCAAAAGGGATTTTATCAAGAGAGTGTTTATTGTGATTTCTTGAGTTTTCCATCAAAAGTTCTTTCCTTGATTTCTCACACTACACTTGAGCATCCATAGTTATATCTATCCTATAGGAGTGTTGTAGTGAGAGTTTTTGTAGGTGATCAAGTGTTTAGATCACCAAGATTTCATCTTGTACTTTGAGGAGACGGGCAAGTGTGCTCGTGGTTGTTTAGGGTTCGGGTGCGAACTCTTGTAGCTTGAGGTGCGGCCTCGACGAGCCGGTGGGCTTGTGGTGTGTAAGGGACTTTGGGAGTCCGAGGGCTTGTAGGTGTTGCGGCACCAAGGAGAGATCCGGTTGGATCGTGCATAGTGGAAATCCTTCGTGTGTCGAAGGCGGGGATGTAGAGCAAGTGTGCTCGAACCTCGAAACAAACCCTTTGTGTTTGCGATTGCTCACTCTTGCTCTCTTACTTTTTTTTGTCTCACTTATATCTTGCATTACTTTATAGTCTTTATCTCTTATATGCATGATATACCTTTGTGCTCATAATTGCTATACTTGCTTGGGATTGTTATTAACACTAGTATTCAACCAAGAGAGCCAACGCGGCACCTCAACCCATTCAAGGGGAATCTAGAGGAGTTTGTCCAGAGCCTCGCAAGGGGAATTCGGCAACACTCTTGTGTTATACATAAGTGTTCTATTAAAAGAAGTTTAATTTGGTCAACTTAGTTTTAATTCCGCATTATTTGTTCATAAGTGACCATTAGATTAGCCATCACCTATTCACCCCCCCTCTAGGTGATTTTACATAAACATAACATAAATGTGTATGATGATCATGCTAATATGAAATGCAGTAGTCCGTGCATGGTTATATCCGTGTATCAGTGGAACCTATATGTGTAGCAATATATCGGTGTATCACTCGTATATGTCCTAACAGTGATCCGTGTATAAAATAATATCATGTCCGTCTCTTAAACTACGGTAGCCATGTAAGGATGATAGCAGTGCAGGAAATAGCAGTATCTCGCATTCGTGTATAATGACGGTGTAGTGTCCTATCGTACCTGTAGAGTAAGTAAGGTAACTGTGTCACGATGCATGACATAATAGGGTCCAAGCCTATGGGGCTATGGTGGGCCGGGTGTCAGTGGTACAGGAACAGGACATACTCGAGATCAGTCAGGCATTTACTAAATACCGTGTTTATTATAGTGTTTTAATATTGTTTACCAATTAGGATATACCGGATCATGTTTATATCAAGAAGTCAATCAAGTGCAATTAATAGACTAAAAAGATAATTTATAAAATAAAAACACTCACAAACTGGCTACAGGACTGTAGCTCTCGTTCCCACGATCGCAACGGATCCAGAATCGCCTGAATCGGAGTCCGGATGCTCCAGATATCGCCCGAATACTAACAATAACACAAAATGGGTTAAAGATGCAAATAAAAAGAATTCATATGCAATTAATAAATTGTCACAGGGGGTTTTCTGCAAATTTACCTTTAACGGGTTTCGGATGCGGGTTTGGCTCTTAACGGGTCGGGTCCAAATCCACAATCCAAAACTTAACTTAATGGGTATGGGTTACAGGTTAGCGGGTCGGGTTTAATAACCCAACCCCACTCTAGGGTTATTGGGTTCGGGTTACACCCGAACCCAATAAAACAACAACAACAACCGCAGCAGCAGCAGCAGCGCTGCTGCTGCTGCGCCCACCTTGGCCGGCCCTTGGCTGGGCTGGCCGGACTGGCCGGCGGCGCCAGCCTCGGCCCACGCCAGCGGCGCCCACCTCGGCTTACGCCGCGGCCCACGCCGGCGGCAGGGGAGGTAGAAAGAGGGGAGAGAGAGTTTACCCGAAAGAGGTGGGGCGCGCGTGGTGGCGCGGTCGGGCTGGGCGCGGCCGCCGGCGGCGCCTGCGGCGCCCTGGCCTGGTCGCTGACGAGGCCCCCCTGGTTGGGTGTCTGTGTACAGAGAGAGAGAGAGGAAGAGATATAGAGAGAGAGAGAGAGTTAGCGAGAGAGAATTAGAGAGAGAGGGAATTAGAGAGAGAGTGTGTGGGAAAGAGAGAGAGAATAGAGGAGAGAGAGAGAGGAGGGAATTTAATGGGGGAAGAAAGGCGGTGGATGAACAGGAAGGCGGTAGAGTCGCTTGGGGAGAAGAAAGGGGAAAGAAAAGAAAAAGAAAAGAATTTAAGAATAAAATAATATTATTTAATTCGGCCTCAAATTTGACTAGTCCCGTACGGTGTCCAAAAATTACAGAAAATAGAGAATATTACGCTGAGACGTAATATGAAGACGGTTTTAAGAAATTCTATCCGGTTTGCCAATTAAAAATTACGGAGTGTCTCGCCGATACGGGCGACACCGGTTTGACCGGCTTTTCGATAAAATCAGAAAAATCCCCAAAAATACCCAAACGTAGATAATAAGATCCTAAGGCACACGGTGAAGGCCGATTCTCAAAATTCTACTCCGTTTGTGAAATAAAAATCGGAAGGCTGGTTATCGGTATCGGTCGACACCGACAACGGATATTTTCCAAAATAATCCAGAAAAATTCCAGAAAATCCTGAAAAATCTACAATATTAGGAAATGATTTTTGAAACTGAAATCAGGTCAATCGGAATACTACAGAGGTCAAATCAAATTTGTACGTCGTATCGCGTACAGATACGGTGATACGTACACCGGGGAGCAGGGTGTTACATTTCTCCCCACCTTACAAAAAATTGCGTCCTCGCAATTTCAATCAGGTGTGAGAACAATATTGCTAACCCCAAAGGCTAAAAGTTATGAGTCCACGACACTTCCACTGCGCACTCTGCTATCTATAAGGACCTCGGGATGGAAAAGTATGGTAGTTCCTAACGGATAGGAAGCAGAACGATGCAAGGAAAGCGAGAAGGAAATCGGATGTTCTGCTTGACAACTAGAAGGAAGGAAGGAATACAAACGAGTCAAGGAATGAATTGTCAAGGTCATGGTATTCTTGTACTCGTTGTTGGAATCCCCAAACTTTAATCTGCCTCTGCCTGTCCTGTTGGTAAGAGTCCAAGGATTGACCCAGGTGGTTACCCACACCAGGTGTGAACCTAGGCTCTGATACCACTATGTAACGCCCCGATCCCGTAGGTACGGGGACGTTATGGCGACGTACATACGCGAGGTGCATACACGCTCACGCGTACGTTAAGCCTCAGTACAGTACATTACCTCCATATAAACATGAGGTCCAGCATAAAAGCAGTACAAGAATACCTGCAGAAAGAGGTCAGCGATCATAACAGATATGAAAAATGGAGACAAATAAGATAACGAAAATAAATTACCAAGATACCTAGGAATAGTCCCGATGCGGAAGCTCCGATGTGACTCCAAGGTACTCTCGGATACTACGGTACGTGGATCTCCAATCTGGGCATGCAAACCCAGGGTCGTCAGAAAGCGACTTAGTGAGTGGTAAAATGAAGGAGGCAGTAATATATACAATAGTAATACAAGCACGATAATAATATATAGTACGTGAGGTTGGACTAGTGATACCATATAATAAGGATATATAAACAGTAGAAATAGAGAAACATAAAAGCAGTGCAAATAAATAACAGGTCACCTTTTAATACCATCACTACCTAGCCGGTTATCATCAGGTTATATCTATAGTCGTGTCCAGTTTATGTAATAACTAATGTTGTTTAGTGGTGACGTAATAGACATGAACATGATAGTGGTGACGTGATAGAGGTGAACATGCAGATGAGCATATGTCTGTAATATATGCAATGCAGAATATGCATAGTATGCCACTACATACAGTGTAACATATACCAGGTAATGTAACAAAGTATATATGTGCATGAGTAGTAGGGCACTAAAGAAAGTGTAACAGGAAACAGGAACAATAGCAATGTATACATGTCACATGATAGCAGATAAATGATCAGGTACAATAAGAAGTACAACGATACAATAGGAAAACAAGTAGGAAGCATGTATCAGGCAAGTCATGTTATTTATACAATAGTAGCAATCAGTACCACCTGGTATTTTAATTACTCTCTTCCAGTGTCCCATACCACTGGCAGTTCATACTGGAGCCCGCACTCCAGTCGAACCCATCCGGACATGGCCTACGGGTACCATTATCCAAACGAGAGAGTAACCAAATAACAAGTGTTCCCGACGTCCACTATTGTGTATACTGTTTTATTATGTTAATTGGAAACCCATGGTCGAGGAGTTCTTATCGGGTGGATGTATCCCGTGCATACCCGGGATCACGGCCTTAAACAAGCCCCTGGCTGCCAGGACCAGGGCCCTCCGCTAAGAGGGGAGCATGAATCAAGTAACAAGAGCTCATGGAGCAATTGGTAGGCGGCCCTCCTACCGTCCCCTGCAGTGGGAAAACAATATGGATCCAGTACATCACCCGATAAGATCTAATCAACCATCAAGTCTCCCACATACCCCAGTTATCATTATGATCTGTTATGTCAAGTATCCAATGTAACAAGAACAATTAACAGTACATGATACGGGTAACATGATAACTGGACCAGAGCTCTGTTGATAGCATAGAACAATATAACGTGAATCGGGAACAATATATCGAGAACAATAGAACGTGAACAATATCACGGGAACAATATAACAGAATCAATAGATGTGGAAGTCCACATATCGCATATCAACAGCTCTCATGTCCAGTAACAGGAATATCCATATCAGTAACAGGTAACAATCCTATAACATGAATACAGTAACATGAAATAATAATACATGTAACATGAACGGGGATCCATATGTCAAGAATAGAACAATAATACATGTAGCATGAACGGGATCTATATGACAAGAATAGAGAAACCATACAGGCATGTGTAACCATAATATGTAAACATAACATAAATGTGTATGATGATCATGCTAATATGAAATGCAGTAGTCCGTGCATGGTTATATCCGTGTATCAGTGGAACCTATATGTGTAGCAATATATCGGTGTATCACTCGTATATGTCCTAACAGTGATCCGTGTATAAAATAATATCATGTCCGTCTCTTAAACTACGGTAGCCATGTAAGGATGATAGCAGTGCAGGAAATAACAGTATCTCGCATTCGTGTATAATGACGGTGTAGTGTCCTAGCGTACCTGTAGAGTAAGTAAGGTAACTGTGTCACGATGCATGACATAATAGGGTCCAAGCCTATGGGGCTATGGTGGGCCGGGTGTCAGTGGTACAGGAACAGGACATACTCGAGATCAGTCAGGCATTTACTAAATACCGTGTTTATTACAGTGTTTTAATATTGTTTACCAATTAGGATATACCGGATCATGTTTTATATCAAGAAGTCAATCAAGTGCAATTAATAGACTAAAAAGATAATTTATAAAATAAAAACACTCACAAACTGGCTATAGGACTGTAACTCTCGTTCCCCGATCGCAACGGATCCAGATCGCCTGAATCGGAGTCCGGATGCTCCAGATATCGCCCGAATACTAACAATAATACAAAATGGGTTAAAGATGCAAATAAAAGAATTCATATGCAATTAATAAATTGTCACAGGGGGTTTTCTGCAACTTTACCTTTAACGGGTTTCGGATGCGGGTTTGGCTCTTAACGGGTCGGGTCCAAATCCACAATCCAAAACTTAACTTAATGGGTATGGGTTACAGGTTAGCGGGTCGGGTTTAATAACCCAACCCCACTCTAGGGTTATTGGGTTCGGGTTACACCCGAACCCAATAAAAAAACACAAAACAACCGCAGCAGTAGCAGCGCTGCTGCTGCTGCGCCCACCTTGGCCGGCCCTTGGCTGGGCTGGCCGGACTGGCCGGCGGCGCCAGCCTCGGCCCACGCCAGCGGCGCCCACCTCGGCCCACGCCGCGGCCCACGCCGGCGGCAGGGGAGGTAGAAAGAGGGGAGAGAGAGTTTACCCGAAAGAGTGGGGCGCGCGTGGTGGCGCGGTCGGCTGGGCGCGGCCGCCGGCGGCGCCTGCGGCGCCCTGGCCTGGTCGCTGACGAGGCCCCCCTGGTTGGGTGTCTGTGTACAGAGAGAGAGAGGAAGAGATATAGAGAGAGAGAGTTAGCGAGAGAGAATTAGAGAGAGAGGGAATTAGAGAGAGTGTGTGTGGGAAAGAGAGAGAGAATAGAGGAGAGAGAGAGAGGAGGGAATTAATGGGGGAAGAAAGGCGGTGGATGAACAGGAAGGCGGTGGAGTCGCTTGGGGGAGAAGAAAGGGAAAGAAAAGAAAAAGAAAAGAATTTAAAGAATAAAATAATATTATTTAATTCGGCCTCAAATTTGACTAGTCCCGTACGGTGTCCAAAAATTACAGAAAATAGAGAATATTACGCTGAGACGTAATATGAAGACGGTTTAAAGAAATTCTATCCGGTTTGCCAATTAAAAATCCCGGAGTGTCTCGCCGATACGGGCGACACCGGTTTGACCGGATTTTCGATAAAATCAGAAAAATCCCCAAAAATACCCAAACGTAGATAATAAGATCCTAAGGCACATGGTGAAGGCCGATTCTCAAAATTCTACTCCGTTTGTGAAATAAAAATCGGAAGGCTGGTTATCGGTATCGGTCGACACCGACAACGGATTTTTCCAAAATAATCCAGAAAAATTCCAGAAAATCCTGAAAAATCTACAATATTAGGAAATGATTTTTGAAACTGAAATCAGGTCAATCGGAATACTACAGAGATCAAATCAAATTTGTACGTCGTATCGCGTACAGATACGGTGATACGTACACCGGGGAGCAGGGTGTTACAAATTTCTCCCACCAAATAATAACTCCTCTAAAGAAGAAAGCAATCGCTTTCAAAAAGCTCTCCACCTACTCCGACAAAGATGATGAAGAAGAGGGTGATGAAGATCTCTTTCTTCTTGTGAAGAATGTTCGAAGAATGTACAACAAATCAAAATTTCAAATATAGAAGATGGCAAGAAAAGGAAGAAAAGAAGATCATTTGTTTCAATTGCTGGAATCCGGGGCACAACGTTGCGGAGTATCCAAAAAATAAGAGCAAACTCTCTACCTCCAAGAAGCCATACAAGAAGAAGGCTTTGAAGGCTACATGGGATTCGGAGAGTGAATCTAACGAAGAAGTTGACATGGCCCATGTATTTCATGGCAAATGATAACACAAATAAGATAACCCGGGAATCAGCTATTGACGATTGTGATTTATCTATGGATAATTAGGAGAAACTTTTGAAGAACTATCTCATAATTATGATTTTCTTAAAAAGAAATATTTAAAAATGAAAAAGGAAAATGAAACTCTTAACCACAAAATTTTCATACTTACAAAAGAAAAGGATGATTTGTGTTCAAAAGACTTTAATGTTTTATAAGATTTCTTGTAAAGCTAAATTTTCACAATAGATAAAGATGAATTTTTATGCAAAAAATAATTAACTCTTTAGGAGAAGTTTTAAAGAAATGTGAATTTGACAAATCTAAATTGGAGGCTATGTTTCCTAAGAAACATATCCCAAAGAAACAAACTCATGCTACACACACTCATACTCATAAGTTTCAACATTTGCACTCACATCATGCTAACATCTCACAAACAAACATTCATACTCCACACACTCATCATGCATTCACGTATGGTAAAATTTATCCTTGCGCTTATTGTGGCCGAAAGGGGCCACTTGGCTAAATTTTATTTTGATAAAATAAATGCCTCAAATAATCATGTTTGGGTTCGTAATGCTAACATTAAAGGACCCAAGAAAATTTGGGTACTAAAGTCAACCAATATGTTACATGATGTAGGTACACTCCAAAACTCAAAGACGTAGGGAGCTGTGAATCTTGATAGTGGTGCTCAAAGCACATGACATAGGATATCAACAACTTTGCAACCCTATCAAGATACCGTGAAGGTGGCATCGTCACCTTCGGAGATGACTCCAAAGGAAAGATTGTTGGATAGGCAACATTAAACTTGGTTCATCTCCTATGATTGAGAATGTTGCTTTAGTTGATGGTCTCAAGCATTATCTCTTGAGTGTTAGTCAACTTTGTGATAAAGGTTTTAATGTGATTTTTGATGACTTAATTTGTAATGTATTTGATAGACAAACTAATGCATGTATACTTTCCGGATTTCGTGAAAATAATGTATACATAATTGATATGTCTAATATGCAATACAATGCCACATGTTTGAATGCCTTCAATGATGACTCTTGGTTGTGGCATAGGAGAGTAGGCCTTATTTCTAATGACCATCTATCTAGAATAAACAACAAGAAAGCGGTGAAAGGTATTCCTTATTTGAAATTTGAAAAGACCGCATTTGCGATGCGTGCCAACTTGGAAAACAATCAAGTCCTCTTTCAAATCCATCAAGGATATCATGACATCACGACCCTTAGAGTTAATTCATATGGATTTGTTTGGTCCTACTAAAACCAAAAGTCTAAGTGGGAATCATTTTGCTTTTGTATTGGTTGATGATTTTTCTCGGTTTTACTTGGGTTTTCTTTTTAGAACATAAAAATCAAGTCTTTTCACATTTTTAAATGTTTAGGAAAAGAGTTAAAAGGAAAAAGATTCTTCTATTTTACGAATAAGGAGAGATAGAGGTAGAGAATTCAATAGTCAATCCTTTGTCACTTACTGCGAAGAATATGGAATTAAACCTGAATTATCTTGTCCTAAAACTCCACAACAAATGGAGTAGTTGAGAGGAAAAATCGAACCTATAAGAAATGGCTAGGACTATGATAATGAATACGGTCTCCCTCAATACCTATTGGCTGAGGCAGTAAACACATCTTGTTACATATCAAATATGATTTTCTTTTGCAAAAACAATTCTAAAACTTCTTTTGAAATTTACTATTCAAGGAAATTAAATATTTCTTATTTTAAAGTTTTTGGTTGTAAATGTTTTTTTAATACTAAAGATAATTTAGGTAAGTTTGATGCAAAATCTTATGAAGCTATTTTTGTTAGTTACTCTAACACTAGTAAAGCCTATAGATCTTCAAAAATCTACAATGACTATTGAGAATCTATACGTGTAAAGTTTGAGGAATCTAATGTTTTTGTTGAGAATGTTATAGAAATAAATTCTTAGATGAAGACCTGGAGGGGATAACCTTGAAGGACTCACCTATACAAGAAGACAAGCCAAAGATTGATGTGCAAAGTGAAGTTTAAGAAGTTAAAGTGGAGCCACCACAATCACTTTCAAAGGATTGGAGATTCACTCCACATCATCCCAAGAATCTCATTATAGGTGATGTATCAAAGAGGTAACTTCTCGTTCCAAGCTCCATGATCTTTGTGCCATTATGCTTTTATTTCTCATTTTGAACAAAGAACATCCTCAAAGCCGAGGGCGACTCATATTGGTTGCTTGCCATGCAAGAGGAGCTCAAGCCACCATTTGGCATCTTGTCCTTAGACCCCATGATAAACCAACAATTGACACTAAATAAATTTTTAGAATAAGTTGGATGAGTCGGGCAATATTGTTAGGAATAAAGCTAGGTTAGTGGCCCAAGTTACCCCAAATCGAAGGTATCAATTTTGAGGAAACCTTTGCACCCGTAGCACGGCTTGAAGCCATACGGATAACACTTGCTTTTGCTTCCTATAAAGATTTTAAAAATTTTCAAATGGATATCAAAAGTCCATTTTTAATAGGTTTATTGAAGAGGAGGTGTACGCTGAACACCCTCCGGGTTTGTTGATCCTACACATCTGGATTTTATTTTCAAACTAGACAAAGCTTTATATGGTTTAAAACATGCTCCTAGAGCTTGTTATGAAAGACTTTCATCATTTTCTTATTTCTAATGGTTTTACTAAAGGAACAATAGATACCACTTTGTTTACTAAACATGTTGAAAATGATATTCTTATTGTTCAAATATATATTGAGGATACTATATTTGAATTTACTAATGAAAAACTTTGCAAAGATTTGAATCATGTATGAAGGAGGAATTTGAGATGTCTATGATGGGCGAACTTAACTATTTCCTTGGACTCCAAATCAAGTAAAGAATGATGGGATTTTTATAAATCAAGCCAAGTACACGAAGGAACTCATCAAGAAATTTGGGCTTAAAGGGCAAAGACAAGCAAAACTCCCCATGGCTACCACAACAAAACTTGACAAGGATGAACAAGGTATAAATGTAGACATTAAACTCTATCGTAGTATGATTGGTAGTTTATTATATTTAACGGCTAGTAGGCTGGATATTATGTTTAGTATTTGTCTATGTGCTAGATTTCAATCGTGTTCTAAAGAGTCCCTTTGATGGCGGTAAAACGCATTATTAAATATGTTAAGGGCACCATTGGAATGAGTTTGTGGTATCCGAAGACCGGACAATTTTTCATGACGAGTTTTTTCAGATGCTGACTATGCGGGTTGTAGAGTGGATAGGAAGAGTATTAGTGGAACCTGTCAGTTTCTAAGAAATTTTCTTGTTCTGGTCTTCTAAGAAGCAAAATTCTATAACCCTCTCAACCTCTAAGGAGGAGTATGTTGCGCCGGGGTTTGTTGTGTTCAAGTCCTTTGGATGAAACATACTCTCCTTGACTATGATTTGCATTATGACTATATTAAAATATTTTGTGATATACTAGTACTATTCATATGACTAAAAATGCAAATCAACATAGTAAGACAAAGCACATTGACATTCGATATCACTTTCTTAGAGATCATTATGAGAAAGTTGATATTGAAATTGATTATGTTCCACCTTTAACTTGCGAATATTTTTAGTAAACCACTAGATTATAATAGATTTTCATTTATTTGTGGTGAATTAAATATTTGTATTATGGATTCATGAGAATTTTGCAAATACTCTTCAAAAATATTTTGTTCGCTTTTAATGCATGACAAAAAGGGGGAGAAATACTTTTGAGCTATTATTTCTTTTTTATGCATACTTTTCAATTTGTTTTTGTTATAATTTGTAACGTTCATTTTATTTGTAAAGAACATATTTTTTTCTTATACTTGATAGATAGCATGATTTGAGGGGAGCTTTTTCAAGCTCCTTTATATTTTTTGTTTAAATAACTCATATGTTTTGTCATTATCAAAAGGGGGGAGATTATTGGCCCAAGGTTACAATCACCCGGTTTTAGAGTTTTGATGATCACAAACATATATAGTATTTGTACTAATCAAGTTTAAGTGTTTAAGATCATTTCAGGGTTCTAAGGATTTAAGAAGTTCTTCCCCTAAAGGAAGGGGTATTGACTCAAGATGACTCAAATACGGGATTAAGAATTCAAGTACTCAATGATGCAAATGAAAAAGTCCGAATGAAGATCTTATAGTCACCTAGAACTCTATAAGATTTTAGAATGTTAAAGAGTAAGGATATGATGTGCTTAAGAATTACACACACAAAAATACACTTTTCAAAAACAGTTTTGGGTATTATTGGTTTTGTTGCATGTTTCGGTTAATATACATATTTCATAATTTTTCAAATTTTTATATCAAGTTTAGGATATGTATTTTTATCTTCTATACTATGCTACATAACCCTCAAACCAATGCAAAAATTTTTAAATATTTTCCAAGTTCAAAATCTGTTTAAATTCTATATCAGGCCATAACAGTCGACCGAGGCGGTCGACCGTAGCTGTTTCAGGCCACACGGTCGACCGGCCGGTTGACCGGACCTTTTGGTCGTGGGCGTGCACACTGTGCACATTTGTCGATCGCCCGGGCCGGTCGACCGTCAACCTCTGCGGTCGACCGACTGCATGACACTTGCTCTCAGTTTGAGCCGGTCGACTGACCCGGTCGACCGGTAGTTCCAAATTCTCTTTTTAAATTACCCCACGGTCGACCAGGCGGTCGACTGGAGCCAACGGTTATTTGCCAAGTGGCGTGCCGGTCGACCGGCCGGTCGATCGCAGACGTCTAGACTAGCACCAACGGCTCTATTTTGGATCTGTTTGTTTTTTTTTATCGGTTCCAACGGCTATTTCTTATTTCCAAGTGGTTAAACTCACCCCTAATGACCTAGTATCACTTATGAATGGTATTTTATCCTTTGCCTATAAATAGAGGTCATGGGTCTTTGGTTTTCAACAGAAAAATATCCAAGTTTCAAGTATTTTCAAGAGAGAAGTGTTTCATTGCTTTCCATTTTCAAAGTTCTTTCTATTGCAAAATTTTTCACTTGGTTTTCAAGTCTTCTAAATCTTTACTACTGAAATTTTCTCTCACTTTACTTCTTGAGCCTAAATTATACTCCACTCTATAAGAAGTTGTAAGAGAGTATTGTGGTCTTCCTAGATCACCAGTGACTTGTATTCCATTGAGTTGTGGTTCCTCTTGTGTGGAGGATAGTATTGTTGGAGTTGGGTACTCCGGTCTTGAGTAGATCATTATAATCCTTGGGTGTAAGGTTCCTATATGAAAGTTTCCTTTGTAGATTTAGTGGAATCCTTTATAGTGGTGAAGGAGAGGACGTAGAGCAGTGGCTCGAACCTCGAAACAAATTTTTTTGTGTTTGTGATTGATTTCTTCTTACTCTTTATTGCTTTATATTCCTATACTTGTGATACTATTTATCTTGTTTCCATATTGCATTCATTTCATCCTCCTGCATTTTCGGTCTATAATTATATCAATAAGGAAACAATTAAGCACCTCAACTCATCATCTAGAGGAATCAAAGAGGAGAAGTTCTAAAACCCTTCACCGGAATTCGGCTTCAATTTCTTGTTTTGAGTGACCGCTTGCATCATACATCTTAATTAGTTTTTAAAAGTGCATTTGATTAGCATAACACCTATTCACACCCCTCTAGGTGTTTTTTCACTTGTGCCCAAAGATTGCATCAATAAGGTTATCTTTTCTTTTTTTTATGTTCTTATTCTTGTTCTTTTAATTTCAAGTCTACCTTTTTATTTCTTGTGTTCTTGGTTGGTTTTTGGTGTTGTCTTCTTTTTTCTTTTCTTTAAAGATCTTAAAATAAAAAAATGGTTAAACAAAAAGGATGCTAGGCTAGAATAATTCTAGGGCAGATAGTCACTAGATCGGCTCAGGTTAGATCTAGGGTTAGTTAATTAGTCTAATGGATTTTCAATCTGGGTTAGATTAATCTTTTGAAGTTTAGTGATGATAGTCCAACTTAATGATTTAGATAATTGGGGCTTGGTTTTGGATTAGAGTAGGGTTTGGCTTTAAATTTAGTTTAGGGGTCTGGTTTGGCATAGTTTAATGATTAGGGATGGGCTTTGGCTTAGGATAAAATTTGGGCTTGGCTTGGCGTATTGTAGACAAGTTAAGTTGGACATTTTACTCTTCTTACTTAGGGATAACAACTTAGATGAATGTTTTATTAGTTTAAAAGGATACAACCCCCAGATCAAGACTAGTCGTGAAGGTAGACTAGCGACCTAAACTCTCCCTTTTGATTAGATCTACTTTCTAATTTCTGTTGGCCCAAAGGCCTATCACCCTAGTTTTGATGATGATCAACTCATGAAGTTATATTTACTAATGATCTTGTGTTTAATTAGTGACAGATTTGTTATCAAGATCTTAGTAGGTGTGGAGCTTCAATAAAGGATTTAAAGTCAAGTTTTGGAGCTAGCACCGGTTGATTCAAGAGCTTGTGCATCAAGATCACATCAAGTACTCAAGAGGAGTCTAGCTCTATGGATCGAGTTTGGACCAAGTCAAGAAGATGAGAAGCCTTCAAGTGAAGACTTCAAGAAGATGAAGACTTGTGTCTAGGTATAAGATTTTGTTTTTGTTTTAGTTAAAAATGTAAAGGATAGATAGTTGGTGGATTGCTCAAGTACATATACACACACACTCTTGATTTAGAATTGTTTCATAAAAGATTTTTTTTGGTTTAGAAAAGATTTTTCTTTTTGGAAAAATACTTATTTGGATTTTGGTATTTTCTTATATGCATATCTTTTATCCAAAATCAAGTTTAGAGCTTATTGTCAAAAACATAGATATTTCATCTTGATTGTGTAGTATCATATCCATACACACTATGCCTTAAAATGAATTATAATATCTTGTTTTTGTATTTGATGAAGATTTGGAAAATATTGTTTTGGAAAAACAAAGTTTAGAAAACATGTTTTGGAAAATATAGTTTTTATCATGAGCCAAATATTTCCAAGTTACAAAATAGTCCAATCTTTTATAACATGCCTTGATTTTGTGCAAGCATATTTGATTATCAAAGTATATTGGTTAAACTATTTTTGTAGATTTTTATGTATTTTATGGGATTTTATTTGAACCAAAAAGACCATGTTTTAAATCCCAGAAAATTGTTTCAGGCTTCGTATTAGTCGACTAGTGACCTTTAATAGTCGACTAATACAGGAGTCGGCCGACCGGATCGGTCGACCAACGTGCACAAACGTGCACGCCTTTGTATACTGGAGGACGGCCGACCGTGCCGGTCGACCGCTCCAGAGAGCAGTGCTCTCTGGAAAGTTCGGCCGACCGCGTCGGTCGACCGACAGAGAGTTAAACTCTCAGCTCCAGTAGGTCGGTCCACTGGGGCGGTCGACCGTAGCTCCAACGGTCAGAAATCTGACCGTTGGCGGTCGACCGCGCTGGTCGACCGACAGCTCTGACAGACCCCAACGGCTAGTTTTCTGGCAGCCTATAAATTGGGGGTCTTGTCATTGTTTTGAGCCAAGTTTTTCAAGTGGGTTTTCACCAGTTTTTCCTGAGCTATTTAGAGGTTTTTCCTCCACTTGATTTAGAGCAAATATTTCCAATCAAAAGGAGAGATTTATCAAGAGTGTTTTAAAAGAGAATTTCTTGAGTTTTCCTCCACCACTCTCTTTCCTTGTTTTTCTCACACCACACTTGAGCTATCCATTGATTATTCATCCTATAGGTGTTTGTAGTGTGAGTGCTTTAGGTGATCAAAGTGTTGTGATCACCAAAGATCTTTTTTTTGTTCTTTGAGGAGACGGGCAAGTGTGCTCGTGATTGTTTCGGGTCCTATTGTGGACTTGGTTTTCGGGTTCGGGTGCGAACTCCGTGATTGAGGTGCGGCCTCGGCGAGCCGGTGGGCTTGTGGGTGTACGGGACTAGGGAGTCCGAGGGCTTGTAGGTGTTGCGGCACCAAGGAGAGATCCATTGGGATCTTGCATAGTGGAAATCTTTCGTGTGTCGAAGGCGGGGATGTAGAGCAAGTGTGCTCGAACCTCGAAACAAATCCCTTGTGTTTGCGATTGCTCTCTTTCTCTCTATCCCTTGTTTATATCTTGCATTCAATTATTGTCTTTACATATACATGCTTGATATATTGTGTGCTCATTGATATACTCGCTTGGGATTGTTTGCTAACACTTGTATTTAACCAAGAGAGCCAACGCGGCACCTCAACCCATTCAAGGGAATCTAGAGGAGTTTGTCCAGAGCCCTTCATGGGGAATTCGACAACACTCTTGTGTTATACATAGTATTTAGTGTAAAAGTTTTAATTTGGTCATATTTGTTTTTAGCTTCCGCATTATTTGCATAATTCACCATTAAGTGACCATTAGATTAGCCTTCACCTATTCACCCCCCCTCTAGGTGAAACCTTCAATTGGTATCAGAGCTTGGTACTCTGATTTTGGTCTAACAACCTAGAGTAAAAGATCCTCATTTTAGGCTAATCACAATATTTGTACACACACCATGGACTTCATGTCACCTCCCACTTTTGATATTCTTAACATCCATACATGGAAGGTGAAGATGTCCTTGTACCTCAAAGCCCTAGGTTATCATGTTTATCTTGCCACTACTAATAATGCATATTGTTTAGATGGTAAGAATTTTGAGGCTAATGCAAAAGCCCTTCATGCTTTAAAGTCAACCCTAAATGATGATTATTTATCTAGGGTTTCTAACATTGATTTAGCTTTTGTAGTTTGGAACACCCTCCTCTCTCTTGGCGAAAAAGAACAATATTATGCCGGGAGCGATTCGGACGTTGGAAGCGACATCTCCAATGTGTGCTACACGGTCCAAGGGGATAACCCCCTTGAGGTAACTATCAAATCCGAGTATGAGGATGTGGACATGTCATATGATGAGCTATCTACTTTTTGTCATCTATTGCTTGAAAAGTATGACATGATTAAGAAAGAAAATAAAATTTGAAAAAAGGATTTTGATTGCATGCTTAAAGAAAATGATTCTTTCAAATCTAGGATTGCATGCTTAGAAAAAGAGAATAAAGATTTGAAAATGAGAAATGTTTCCTTATTTTCAAAATTGAATGATTTGTGTGAAGGAAACAATACTTTGAAAAATAAATTGATTTGGTGGAAAAACAAAAGAAGTTTTTTTCAAGAAAATAAATCTTTGAAAAGAAAATTTGTGAAAAAGGAAAAGATTTTGCTTCACAAAAGAAAAAGAAAAATGATTCTACATCTCACCATGCTTTACATGCCACCACTAGTGAGATTAATGTTTTGAAAAATAAAATAGATGGTTTGAGTTCAACTTTGAACTCTTGTGCTTTTAATCATTCTAAGTTGGAGTATTTGTTTGCAAAGAAACAAACTCCTCATGTTTATGCACATCACTCTCATCATGCATTTGCTTATGTTGCACGTCATGACCACACATACACATAAGCATTCTAAGGTGTACGAATGTACACATTGTGGCCGCAAAGGCCATCTAGCAAAATTTTGTTTTGATAAATTGCATGTATCAAATTTTGCTAATCATAAAAATGTTTGGGTGCCTTATAAAGCTAACCCCCAAGGACCCAAGAAAATATGGGTACCAAAGTCCCCACCTTTTGTATTTGATGTAGGTGAGGGCTCTCACAAAACGTGAGAGATTTGGTGCCTTGGTGGTGGTTGCATGAACTTGATGGACATACTTTTGATGCACCGCGATCAAGGATGTTTTGGTGGAAAGGCCACCATATTTGGAGCTTGGGAGTTGGTAACAATCTCTAAACTCCTACTTTTTATGCACATGCTTCTTTCGTTTGATTATCATGTAGCATGTTCATGTTTTATGTATCTTTGTGCTTCATGTGGTAAAAACATGCTTAGATGTAGTTTTTTATCAAAACTTGTATTATACATGTACAAATAGTGAGTTACACGTGATTTATATATGTTAGCACTTCATGCTCATTTGTACCCACTATATGCACATGTATAGCCTAGTTTTGATGATTCTCATTTATACATGCTTTGCCAATTCTCATGTTTTACTTCATGTATATGTATTTTTAATTCAAATCTAATAAATATACATGTATATCCATTTTGAGTCTCTTGCCTTCATGCAAATACATTTGATAGACTCTTTTATGTTTGGGATATGTATGTATATTGTTAGGATTGGATAAATCATACATATGCCTAAAAGTGTATTAATTTTTTTTGAAAAATAAATTTTCATGTTTTATAAAATGTTATTCATCTTTTGAGCTTCAATGACTATTTTCATGAAAATGCTATTTACATGACTTTTGAACACTCACACTTTATTTCTTTTGTCATGACTTTGATTCATGAACACTTTTATGAGCTTAATCGATCTTGAGTGTAAAATTTTGTGTATTTAGTATGATTTATGAAAAACATATGATTTGATGTTTTTGAAGGATCTTTAACTAGTTTTTCAAAAATTATCTTTAACTAGTTAATTATTCTTCCTTTGGTAGTGATTTTCAATGCTATATTATTTTTAAATCTATTTTTGAAAACCCTACCATCTATGGGAGGATGGATGGGCGATTATGCCTTGTATGCTTCATTGAAAATCTTTTACCTTGTGCATATCAAGGGGTGGGGTAGGTTATATACACTTGATTTTATTGTTATGTCAATTGGTATCATTGAATCGTTTCAATTGGTATCAATATGAACTTATTTTGTATATACTCATATTTTGTTTTCTTATATATGTATGTATCAATTTCAATTGGTATACTCATTTCATACATATATATGATTTTCATGTGCTTAACTTTCAATTGGCTCACAATTTTAAAAGCACAAAGTTTTTGATGAAAAATAAAATTTTTGGATCATTATGTTTACCATTGATATCAAAATGCTTCAACTTCATATTTGTTAAAATTCTATTGGTATCAATATGTTTTATAATAATGACTATTTTCAATTTGGTATCTTAAAAATTTGTTTGTTTTACAAAAGCTCTGATACCTTTCAAAATTTTGTTTAAGAAAATTAAAAAAAAAACATTTTGTTGATATGTTTGGTTTTACCCCTTCTTGATCTTTTTGTTTTTGACAAAAAGGGGGAGAAAATTTGTTTGATTTGTTTTTACTTTGACCCCTTTATTGATGATTGACAAAAATGGGAGAAGTATTTGAGTTTATATGCATGTTTTTCATGTTTTCATTGCTTAAGGGGGAGAAGTATTTGTCTTCCTTGTTGTTTATGCATATATGTTTTATTTTGCAAATAGGAGAAAAAGATTTATTTTGTTTTATCTCCATACATTTGCATACATATTTATGAGCTTCATTGTCATATATTATTATTTGTGTCTATGCATGAGTTAAGGGGGCACTTTAATCCATGCATATATAACTCCATGAGTTTTGTCATCATCAAAAAGGGGAGATTGTTGGCCCAAAGGCCTATCACCCTAGTTTTGATGATGATCAACTCATGAAGTTATGTTTACTAATGATCTTGTGTTTAATTAGTGACAGATTTGTTATCAAGATCTTAGTAGGTGTGGAGCTTCAATAAAGGATTTAAAGTCAAGTTTTGGAGCTAGCACCGGTTGATTCAAGAGCTTGTGCATCAAGATCACATCAAGTACTCAAGAGGAGTCTAGCTCTATGGATCGAGTTTGGACCAAGTCAAGAAGATGAGAAGCCTTCAAGTGAAGACTTCAAGAAGATGAAGACTTGTGTCTAGGTATAAGATTTTGTTTTTGTTTTAGTTAAAAATGTAAAGGATAGATAGTTTATAACGGTCCCAGCTTCTAATAAGCAAGATTAGATCCAAACACGTATTTATTGCCAATCCATTCTTCATAATTCCAAACTCTAAAAAAATTCGGCAGCATCTCCTTTAAAATGTTAACTTTATTCACATACAAAAAATATAAATTTCGGCTCCAAGGCCTACTTATATCCCCAAGAATTTCGGCACGTGACCTACTTATCCCAAAACCATAGAAGATCCCAACAATGCACATAAACCATGTCTTCTTCTTATATACCATCAAGGCATCCATAAACCACATAATCATACCAACATGATCCCAATTCATGACTTCACCAACATATCCTGTGCCACAAGTTCTAATTACAACTATTACAAAAATTTACATAATATGGTAGCACTATAGCACATTCAATTAGGTACTGCTTACATGTAGCATAATTACATATACATAGTGAACAAAATAGAGTTTTATGAAACATATGTCATCCTGCCCATGACTACTCCATGTTACATTATGCTTTTACCTTTGTCCAGACCTGAAAAGAAAAGAATTGAAAGGAATGAGCTCGACGGCTCAGCAAGTAAATTTCATAAACACTTGTGAATGACAATAAGATATAATGCCACAACATACCCTGTGTAATCCAAGAAGAATTTACATGAACATAGATAGAATCTTACCCGAATTAAAATTTACAAGTCTTATTTATTAGGCTTTCTTTATGAATACAAGTTCCTTTTTCATAGTGTACTAGAGCGAGATCATTACTTGATCCCTCTCAAGAAAGTCTCTAAACACGTATACTTACCTTGCCCAAACCTTGACTATCAATATTACTTTCCAAACAATTACCGATAACATAATATTTTGTTACTTACTAGAACACAACACATCACCACCCCAATTATAGGGTACAATTTCCACCGTCTTCTTTCACCTACTGGCTCCCGCTCGGCCCCTTCCTCCTTGGAGTACCATAAGGACTCATTTATATAGCATAAGAAATAAGAATACATGTTCATATAATGTTAATTGTGATTCCCATGAACCCCGTCTTCTTCCACCTACCGGCTCCCGCCCGGCCCCTTCCTCCTATTGGTTGTAAACAAACAAGCACTACAATATTCACCGTCTTCCCCCCTCCTACCGGCTCCCGCCCGGCCCCTTCCTCCACTTATAAGTCAAACATAAGCAATCAACATGTCAAGTATAGTTACTACCATCCACACGTCACACACATTGCATAATCAAAATATACTATTGCGATAGTTACTCACTTATCATGTCTTGCTAAAGATCAACGAATCAACATATTCACATGTAAACCATGTACTCAACATGCTAATTTATTAGTAAAGCCACAATAATTCATAATTAGGATTCATGCGGACCGAGCAAGTATCATGATTAGTGACTTAACTTGATACAAACAACATGTAACATGACTCTAAAACACTCTTACATTCTAGCAACACCCATCACCATTTACTTTACCTATACTATTTTCACTCTAATTATTATAATTCATAACACAACAATCTATATAACCTTTCCAATGAAAGAGAATAAGTATATTATCAATTCTATGAAATATTGTTATGCATAGTACCTTACCCTATTCTAGTACACTTTCCTTGACATTTCTCTTAGTCTCATACATCCATTTTCTTGAATTAAAACTCATATATATGGTATGTGAAGTGAGTATGTAATTTACTCACCTTGATGTAGGGATTCCCACTTATGATTTGATCAATCCCCTTCTACTCTAAACCCTAGCAAGAGAAGAACAAGGGCAAATCTTAGTTATAAATAATTCAGAAAGAGGATGAATTTGTAGAGTAACAGATTTTACCTTAACCCAAATTATTTTCAGAATTTTGGGGATTTCTTTTGAAACCTAATTTCAGAATTAGGGCTCTTCAAAATCACCCCAAAAGGCTGAATCTTGGCCAAACAGAGATCCCCCCCCCCCACTGGGCTGCCCTCGCCCTGGCGCCGCCCTAGCGCGGCTGCGCGCCGCCTCGGCGCGGCTGCGCGCGGCCCGGCTGTGCGCGGCCCGCTGGTGGCGCGGTTGCGCCTCCCCTCCTGGCTTCGGCTGGGAGGGTGAAGAGAGAGGGAGAGAGAGAGAGAGTTGGTTGGAGGGAGAGAGAGATTTGAGAGGGAGGAGAGATTAGGGTTTGATTCTTGGGAGTTCAGAATTTTTTTTACAGAGAAGGAGAAGGAGAAAACTTCTCCTCTCAGATCAAACGTAAGGGAAGAAAAATTTTGCATAAAGACCCCTCAACACCTGGTTATTGCAAACACTACTCTCTTCCACTCTTGCCACTTGTCCAAGGCTAGGATCAAATTGATCCTAGCCCTACACCTCACCCATCCATGCTACCTAACTCATTCCACTAGCTAAAACAAAATAAAAATTCCAAAGTACAAATACATAGGTATTTGATTTGGTATATACTAACTTTTGGGAATACATTAAGCTATACCAACAATTTGCAATATTAAAGATATACCCCATATACTCTAATATCCTAATTATTTTGGCATAAATACTTATATATATTTTTCCTATATATATATATATCACTTTATGCCATAAATAAAAAAAAATTTAACATAGCTCATAAAGATGAAATATTAATTCTTGGTTATCTATTATTATTGTTGGTATTTCATTAAGAAGGAGGAATCACTATAAAAAAAAATCCTATCTAACTGATACTTAATATAATTAGGAATTAAATAAAAATGGGCTGTTACATAGTTGGTGGATTGCTCAAGTACATATACACACACACTCTTGATTTAGAATTGTTTTCATAAAAGATTTTTTTTGGTTTAGAAAAAGATTTTTCTTTTTGGAAAAATACTTATTTGGATTTTGGTATTTTCTTATATACATATCTTTTATCCAAATCAAGTTTAGAGCTTATTGTCAAAAACATAGATATTTCATCTTGATTGTGTAGTGGATCATATCCATACACACTATGCCTTAAAATGAATTATAATATCTTGTTTTTGTATTTGATGAAGATTTGGAAAAATATTGTTTTGGAAAACAAAGTTTAGAAAACATGTTTTGGAAAATACAGTTTTTATCATGAGCCAAATATTTCCAAGTTAAAAATAGTCCAATCTTTTATAACATGCCTTGATTTTGTGCAAGCATATTTGATTATCAAAGTATATTGGTTAAACTATTTTTGTAGATTTTTATGTATTTTATGGGATTTTATTTGAACCAAAAAGACCATGTTTTAAATCCCAGAAAATTGTTTCAGGCTTCGTATTAGTCGACTAGTGACCTTTAATAGTCGACTAATACAGGAGTCGGCCGACCGGACCGGTCGACCGACGTGCACAAACGTGCACGCCTTTGTATACTGGAGGACGGCCGACCGTGCCGGTCGACCGCTCCAGAGAGCAGTGCTCTCTAGACAGTTCGGCCGACCGCGTCGGTCGACCGACAGAGAGTTAGACTCTCAGCTCCAGTGGGTCGGTCGACCGGGCGGTCGACCGTAGCTCCAACGGTCAGAAATCCGACCGTTGGCGGTCGACCGCGCCGGTCGACCGGCAGCTCTGACAGACCCCAACGGCTAGTTTTCTGGCAGCCTATAAATTAGGGGTCTTGTCATTGTTTTGAGCCAAGTTTTTCAAGTGGGTTTTCACCAGTTTTTCCTGAGCTATTTAGAGGTTTTTCCTCCACTTGATTTAGAGCAAATATTTCCAATCAAAAGGAGAGATTTATCAAGAGTGTTTTAAAAGAGAATTTCTTGAGTTTTCCTCCACCACTCTCTTTCCTTGTTTTTCTCTCACACCACACTTGAGCTATCCATTGATTATTCATCCTATAGGTGTGTTGTAGTGAGAGTGCTTTAGGTGATCAAAGTGTTGTGATCACCAAAAATCTTTTCTTTGTTCTTTGAGGAGACGGGTAAATGTGCTCGTGATTGTTTCGGGTCCTAGTGTGGACTTGGTGTTTCGGGTTCGGGTGCGAACTCCGTGATTGAGGTGCGGCCTCGGCGAGCCGGTGGGCTTGTGGTGTGTACGGGACTAGGGAGTCCGAGAGCTTGTAGGTGTTGCGGCACCAAGGAGAGATCCATTGGAATCTTGCATAGTGAAAATCCTTCGTGTGTCGAAGGCGGGGATGTAGAGCAAGTGTGCTCGAACCTCGAAACAAATCCCTTGTGTTTGCGATTGCTCTCTTCTCTCTATCCCTTGTTTATATCTTGCATTTAATTATTGTCTTTACATATACATGCTTGATATATTGTGTGCTCATTGATATACTTGCTTGGGATTGTTTGCTAACACTTGTATTTAACCAAGAGAGCCAACGCGGCACCTCAACCCATTCAAGGGAATCTAGAGGAGTTTGTCCAGAGCCCTTCACGGGGAATTCGGCAACACTCTTGTGTTATACATAGTATTTAGTGTAAAAGTTTTAATTTGGTCATATTTGTTTTTAGCTTCCGCATTATTTGCATAATTCACCATTAAGTGACCATTAGATTAGCCTTCACCTATTCACCCCCCCTCTAGGTGAAACCTTCAATTTAAACTACAACGACCTTTCTTCTAAGTCTTGACTACAGATATACCATGCTACCAACGCTTCCATCGCCTCCCTCCCAGTGGAACACGACCCGCTTTGGCCCTTACTGCAGTGGATAGAATTGAACAACGAGAAGAATCTAACCTTCTAATTCTTTGATTATTTGTTTTTATTTTTGTACATATTTATTCTCTCGTTCAAGTTTCAATCAATTAACCTGGGTTACCTTATCCTCTGTAGGTGGTTCGCATTGTTCAAAGCAAACATCCAGAGAGTATTTAGGTGCTTGATTTAAGGATCTGTATCTAACTAGATCATTTGTTCATCTTCATCTTCCAGGTGGCTTGTTGAAATCATATTTACCAAAAGGTCTTTGAAGATGTTACTAACACTGACATCTAACTCTCATGATGACATGCCCAATGAGTGATTATGATATAATAATCCTTCAGACACAGAGGCTAACGGGGTTGGAGTTAACACATAGCCCAACCCCTTACGAGTTCGATGATAATAATCAGGGGCTTTCCCTTTTGGAATGAAGGATCAAAGCAGTGTTCTCCTTCTTTTGCTGAAGTTCAAGCCAAGACCACTTATTAGGTCATATCCCATGTTCTCCATCATCCTGAGTACATTTGACTCATAGTGAGAGAATTAAGGAAGTTTTAGTCTCGCTTTTTGAGTCTTCGCAGTCATTAGTTTGGACTCGACTTTTCTGAAAAGGATCAATTCTTGTCCTTTGTATCTTACTGGGACCTCGAAGAAGCATCCTTGTGTATCACTGACACTTTGATATGCCAAGAGAGATGATCTCACTGGTACATGCAATGATGTCAGTGCATCTATTACCGACCAGGGGTCATCATCTACATCTATACTATTATCTAATGGTACGGAATCGGAAGCAAACACAGACAAATAAGCCAAATCTAACTCTTCATTGATATATCACTCGCCTACATCATTGGCGGTGTTATTGACATCGAACTTATTAATACTTGTTACAAGTGAATTCAGCTCCCAAAAGCATTATTCTTCTGCCTCTGGTTCGACATCAGCTTCATAACCAGAGTCTAGTTCCTCTGGTTGGGGATTCTCGTCCGTTTTCAGAGAATCTTGGTATAAGAGAGAGTCTGTGAAGTAGTCACTACCCCATTGAACGGATGCCTTTCGGCGACCAACCTTCGGACTTTTCCATCTCCGCAACATACTTCGGGACTTAATGGAGAGTAAAGGGGACAATGAAATTGCGATAAATTCATGGTCATCCCAGCAACAAATTATATGAGGTGTCGGCGTTAATAACATAGCATGTCACCTCGGACTTAGGACTCCGATCTGGCATTTGAGTTTAATCTTTCCCATTGGGCGCGTATGATTGGCGTTGAAGCCATAATGATAGTTTGAGTGGCGCTCAATCGATGAGTGGAGATTCCCAAGTGCTGCATGACTCGGCGGGGCATGATGCTCAACGCGGATCCTGGATCCACATGAATGCGGCTCACTTCAGTTGATCCAATATACCCTGTGAAGTACAGGAGCCTATCATGTTTCCCCCTTAATCTGCATGTCATCTGAAGTGAAGGTTATGCAGGGGACATGTTGAGAGGTGTGGAAACAATTTTTTTTCATCTTTCTCCTCTGGTTTAGCCGGAATCCAGGCCATGGAGGCCTCAGCATCGGCTAAGGCTTCTCTCAGAGCTTCCCTTGTTGACTTAGACAGCATCAAGAGCTCATAGAAGGTAATCCTGGACGAGATGTTGGCTAGTTGGGCCAAGACATCGAAGTGGTAAGGTCTCGAAGATCCTTCCACTTTGTCCTTTGGGAGAGCTTTGGCATACCGAAGCTCCTTTTACTTCTCCACGGGTTGCTTCGTGGATTGCTTGGTTGGCTCTGGGGAGGGTTTAGGTAGAATTGCCACCATTTCATCATACCTCTTCAAGTATAATTGGCCCGAGTAAGTCCCTACCATAAGCGGTGCATTTGGTTCCACAGTAAGAACGATTGTCTCCTCCTCCAAATTACTTAGTGAGGGACATCAATTTTTGCTTCTCGGGAGGAAGCACATACCACATTATAAGGTGAAGCTTTTGCTTTCCCGGTGGACTTCCTACTGGTAACAGTAGTTCACTGCTGACCTTCCATAAGGTTAGGATGAGCCCACATGATCGCTCGTTGAGGAGTAGGAACATGTACGAGATCTTTCTCCTACTGGTGGTGTGGATCTGTATTGATCACCTTTAGTTCCCTTTTCGGAATGGGAACCACTCCGGCTGGCGTCGAAGGCTGTACCCCGAATTGAAGGAAAGACATCATATTGGCTGTCAATTTCTTCTGCTTTGGGCGGAGCTTGAGCACCTCCGTATCAATCAAAGCTTGGAGAATGTCTTTGAAGATGTAACAACTTTTGGTAGGGTGCCTCAGCATCCTGTGATACAAGCAGTTATTGGGGTTGTCGGTCTTGCCTACCTCTTCAGGATATCTAGCTCCAGGAAGCTTCAGTCTATTGCTCTTATCGAGTAATTTGAACAACGAATCGACATGCTTGTCTTTGAAGGAGTACTGCTTGTTGCCGCATAGCTGGCTTGAAGAGCTACCCCCTCTAGCTGATTGGGGCTTAGAAGGAGACTTCGTCTCTGTCGCCATTGTGACCTTTCTTTTAGCTTGGAAAGACGCTTATGGCTCGCGCCTTGTCGACTTTTTGGGTCTGGGCTTTGTTTCTTCTGCCTTAATCCTGGAAACAATCTCTTCTGCCTGTTCACCTTGCTGGACCAACTGCTTCCAGATACGACTTTCAGCTACCCCTATTTGAGTTAGGAGTGAGGTTTGCAAATTGTAACAGCATGTTTCCACCAGGGTGGCCTGGGTCATACCGCTAGGACATCGGAGTGCCATATTTCAAAATCTCTCCACAAATGCTTTAACTTGCTATCCTTTATGTTGCCTTATTGCTAGGAGAGTTGGCGTGGTAATCTCCGAATCATCTTTGAAGAGACAGGTGAGGAAATCTTCTCCAGATCACCCCAGTTCTTGATAGAGCCTTCTGGGAGCTTCATGAACCATTCAAAAGCAATCCCTTTAAGGGTGCCAATGAATAAACGTGTCAGGATGGCATCATTTGATATTACATTTTCGCTCTGAGACTTGAAGTAGTATATGTGCAGGTTTGGTGACCCTTTGTCGTCGAAGGCCTGTAGGGTCGGAGCTTTGAATTTAGGAGGATACGGGACAAAATCCCACTTAGCCGGTATGACCGGATCATTCCTACTTCTTGGAGGCCTTTCCGGTTGGCGAGGGCCTCAAGGCGTTACTCCAGTTTACTCATCCTTTTAGAATGAGTACTCCCGTTTCTCTAAATTAACCTTCTATTCAGATGGAGGTTTGAATGGCTCAGAGTTGGAATTTTATTTATCTTCAGTATATGCAGAAGATGAGCTCTCCCCTTCCTTCCATTTGACCCTGGACTTCTAGGGAGGAGTCTTGCCCTTCATCTTCTTCTTCTTGTCCTCAAGCAATTGCGAAATCATCTACTTGAGGGTATTGATAGATTCTTATTGGGCGCGAATCATATCAAGTTGTTCCTCTGAACTTAGGCTTGCTGTTCAAAGCGCCTGGCAATTTCTTCAGGAGTCCCTGCCATATACACGAAGGTTTCTTTCTCTACGGAAGAGTTCGAGGCCTGTGATTTCACGATGGTAGAGTGTGACTCGCTTACTTCAATGCCCCGGTTAGGACATTGTAGTCTACTGGGGCTATTATGCTAGTTCGAGTGCGGGTATGCTGGTACACTCCTTTCGACTCGGTGCTAGACTCGTCAGAGTTGACTACTAGCTGCTTCCCCTTAGTTCTGCTTGGCGTAATGCTTAGACCTACGATGTTCGCAGTAACTCAGGGTACTCTATATTAGAGAAGGTTCTCTTTGTGCGAGAGCGATGCCTTTTGGCTGAGCGTAGACTAACGTAGATGATAACCGGTTGAACATTGAATGTTTTCTTACATGCAAGCTGCTGTGGCATTCAAAGAGTACCACTGTGATGAGCCGTTCACAGCAGCATTGTGGAGAGATTTGATGAACACTCCTCTTCTTGGTCAAGTACTCCCCTTAGATCCGTTGGAGGGGATCGAAGAGGCCTGTCTCAAGTCTCTAAGGATGAGGACTTTTTAACTCCCTTCTGACTTTAGTCGTTGGAGAGCAAATGTGAACCTTGCATCGCAACTCCGAGACGTAAGTCTCAGAGGCGCACTGTTCGGAGACACGGAGCTCACGTTCTGAGGAACAGTCGTGGCTCTCGCTTTTTTTGCTTTGAGATGCGGGTCTCGTGCCTCTGCTAAGAAGAAATGCGGATCTCGTGTTGCTGATTGTCGCGCTTGCCTGGCGACAATGAGAAACGCGGACTGTCATAGAGACGCGGGTCTCGTGTCTCTGAAAAGAGACACGGACCTCGCGTTGCTGAACATTGCATCTGTGAGGTAGAGCCTCAGAAACGTGAGCCTCTTGAGCTCTGCGTTTTTGGTATCAAGACACAGATTTTGCGCGGCTGATGCAGTTTAGAAGAGACGCGGGCCTGAGCCTCGCATCCCGTATCTGCTGGATAGATAGTTTTTCTAGCTTCTCCCATCTGTTGTCGACATGCATGGCGCCTTTGTCGACGTGCATGATGCCTTTGTCAATGTGCAAGATTCCTTTGTCGACGTTCATCATTCTGATTATGCTTCATGGGTTGTTAGGACCCCCGATAACCTGAAGCTAATGAATGTTGAGAGGAGGGGTGTGTCAAAATCGTCTTCAATGAAGTTGGCCTCGCGGGTCTCGTGGGAGACATTGACGCGGGCCATGCGCGTGACGCGGCCAGAGAATGGAGCTGTATTGTGACGCCCCGATCCCAATGATACGGGAACGTCACTGCAACGCATATACGTAGGTCAGATGGTGCCCCCACGTATATACGCTAAGCATTAAGTACAACAAGTATCAGAGTACAACACACAGCGTGGTATATTCATATGCCAACTTACAAAAGATAAATACAAAGTTATACAAGTTATGATAAGCAAAATCACTTTACAAGTGTCCTTTATCACAACCCAAGTCCAAAATGAATCCTATATAACCAAAAATACAAAATGCTCACGAAATGGATGGAGATCCCGTGAACCAAAAGGAAGAGTCTGGCACGAGGACCGGAGCTAATCTGCCTGCTCACTAAAGAAAGCCTGATCTTCGGTGGATGGCTCCACTTCGACCCAGGCCTCGGAATCTGAATATGCAATCCAAAGGGTCAAGACATATAATAACAAATAAAAGATAGTCAAGTGACATAAGGATCATGAATAAAGGTAATGAAGTTACAATAAATAGCAATGAATAACAAGCGATGTAAACTCAATAAGGTAAGATCATATGCAGCAAATCTACAATTAACGTCTTATTATTATTACTTGTCTTACTGTGATATCTAGCTATGTGACCCAGCGTCCCAGAGCCACATAGATCCATATCCTAGTGAAACAAGGTTGTTATTGGAAACAGCGGTTGTATCGACGAACTATGTTTACATGGGGTCCCGTGCATACCCGGGACCACGGCCCAGGATTGTTCCGTTGCTTGAAGACGGAACCTGCCGCAAGGCTAAACAGGAGGGACTTATGTATGCCCTTGTCATGACAGTAAACAGGAAAGGGAGCAAGCACTCCCCTCGGTCCCCTGGTGTACCGCAGGTTAGACCGGAATATGATTGTACAATATACCTAATACCACTGTAAACACGAACACGTATCGATATCCGCATATTTCCCCCGACCCATATGTAAGTTGGTGCTTTTTATGTAAAAGTCAAGTGTATCATGCTTAGTTTTAAGAGATGGCATGATAAGTGGCGATATTACTGTTTACATGTCATGAAACGAGTATATGCAATAATAGTCATGAGGTAACAAGAGATACATCCATTCATAATAAGTCATGTTGTGCCAGTATTGAAGCATGAATAAGCAAGGTATAATACATATGTAACAAGTATAAGAACCAAATTCAGAACAGAAATTA